>JAQRGC012186598.1:0-17936 GCA_028659135.1 Plantago lanceolata
TAATAAATAGAAAATGGTGTGTACAAAAGATACACACGTTTGAGCATATAAATAAACAAACACAAAGTCTCAACTATCAAATAGGTCTAGTTTAGCACTAAATTACCAGCTGGATAAATCCTTTTTCAATACATGTATCTAATTAGTAGGTATCATCATAAGGGACGGCTCTTAGAGAGGGATCTCAGAGACATATTTATACTAATTATAAAGCAATCCCCAATAATTTTAATAGAAAATTCGCAGCTTTTAATGTCATTAATAAAACTTTAGGCCCATTTTGCAATAATAACATTCAAAAAAAAAAAAAAAAACTCGCCGGAACTCCATTGAAGCTCCGATTCGGAGCTGCAAAAGCTCCGATCGGAGTTACTGTTCACGTTTTCAATTTTTTTTTTAAAGTAAAGTAAAACATATAAAAAAATCTGTATGATATGGATGAAAAGTCTTATGATATCGACGAAAAGCCCTATGATATCGACTAAAAACTTGTATGATCTAACTATACACCTATGATCTTACCAATATATATTCTATGATTTTAATAAAAACAGCTATGATCTTAACAGAAAACAACTATAATATTGACAAAAACAGCTATGATTTCAGTTAAAACCCTTATGATCTTAAAAAAAATTCTATGATTTTAACGAAAACAGCTATGATCTCGTCGAAACCTCCTATGATCTCTGTCGAAACCCCTATGATCTTACATTTTATACATATAAACTGTTCCAGATGCCAGAGAGTGTTATATTGCGCATTTTTGCATAAAAGTCCCTCAACTTTTATTAATTATGAATTTGCCACCGAATTTTGATGCCTAAATACCAAATTTGCTGAAAAGTCCTCAAACTTTTTTTTATTACAAAAATACCCCCGAAGTTTGAAAAAAAATGTAAATAATTGCACATGAGTCATGTCCCTCTATGACTTAAAAATGGACCGTCCCTTATGAGACTTTGCGGTATCTAATTTGTTTGTACTTTAATTGACGTACCATATTGACTCGATAAGCTAACCAATTCGTATAAATGTTTTTCTTATTCTACACAAAGCAAATCAACAATGTTATTAATTGGTTGATTTACTTATGATGTGACCAATAACCTACCAGGCCGTTCTGCGCGCCTACACTCGCGCTCAACGCGCGCACGCTCAAACACGACCGCGCCAGATGTTCCACGGGCATCGGGCCTTCAAAGAACACCGCGGCCGCCCGCGGGGCCCGTGCGAGGCAGCCTTGAAGGTCAACCCAGGACAGGCGGAACCCACGCCAGACCCTTGGGATTCCTCTATAAATACATGACCAATCCCACATTAATGAGGTACGTATTTATTACCCTTCAACCACTTACAGCTCTTACGAGGTCGCGCCCTCGAGTTCAAGTAAAGTCTTACTCCGACTTGTCCAAGGCAAGCCGGTCATAAAGGGCTAACCCCTCCCCTTTTTCGGTACGCAGGTACAAAGACGATCGGAGCTAGCACACTAAGGCGAGCTACGAGTGAACTAGAAGGATATCACAGAACGGGCTACATCAATTGGCGCCGTCTGTGGGAAACTTTATAAAAAGTCAAAGCGCACGATGATTAATCGTACATGGCTACCGGAAAGACTGCGAAGAAGGCAAAAGCTCCTGGCGGGAGTAAATCGGCGCATGATGAAGCTCCGCCCAGTCCTGGGCCGGACGCACCAGTGGCCGATGAAAACGCGCAGGAGGACAACGAGACCGTGCAAGAAATGGTCGTCGCGGCTAAGACAACATCGAAAGTCGCGGCTGCAGAGAAAGCCGCGGCAAAAGGAAAATCAGTTGAGGGAACCTCCCGTTCCGCAGAGGAAGAACAGTTAGACGCACTCGCAGATCGAGTTGCGAAGCGTCTAGAGACTAGAACGGACGGTTGTATAAAGAAAGTAGCACCCAAAGTGGCAAGTGTTCAAGAGCTGTTGGGCCCATTAGGACGTGGGGGATTTGGACCGCACAAACCGAACGTTTGGAAACGATCGACAGCCGCGAAGGCAAGAACAAGCGGCCCCAAGACTGCAGGCAAGCTTGGAACCGGCACGAGCCGACCCAAGCTACCTCAGCCGAGCGCGCTGTGGCACTATCCTTATCGATAGCGACGAATCCAATGAGGAAGAACCCCAAGAGAGGCCCCCAGCTAAGGACACGATGGACATCACCTCTGACGAAGAGGATGAGGACAGGAGACGCCCGATCAATCGGGAAAGGAAGGTAGACAAACGGCGTGCGAGAGACGCATCCACTGAAAACTCAAGCGACGAAGAACCGGAACTGGAGGACCTCACCCACGAAGAAATTTATATAAGACAGAAGGTCGCGGCAAGGGAAGCCCAGAAATGGGATAAGCTTTACCGTGCGCGGGAGGCACTCACTTCGGGAAAGTCTTCGGGCCGCGCAGATTCTGCGCTGTGCGGACGGATTCGTACAGCGTGTATCAGGGACAGGAGAGATATATCCACGTGCGACGTACCCAGATACGTCGGCGACAAGTGCCCTTATGAACACCAAGTGTTGTTTGAAAGTCACCTTCAAGCCAACGGATACACCGATGACCAATTGGCCATGGCATTCTCGTCCTCGCTCACCGGACGTGCGATGCAGAGATGGACAGGACTCGAGGCAGGATCAATCCGATCATATCGACACTTGATGAGACAATTCCACACTCACTTTCACAACTTCCGTAGGAAGAAGAAGCCAATTAGCTATCTCTCTACCATAGTGCAAGAACCCGGCGAGTCCCTTAGCGACTTCTTCCATCGATTCAACTCAGCACTATTGGTAATAGGATCGCATCCGTTTGAAACTAGAGTCGATCATCTGTACGCAAACACTTCAGCAAGGAGGTTGACAGACGATATCGAGTTACATAAACCGGCAGACGAGCGGGAGATTTTCGAGCTAATGGATAGGCACATGGATGCAGAGGAGTTCCGCACAAACGTTCCCTCGCGCGCGCATAAACGCCCCGAGAGAGCGAGAGAATCTGATCCTCCGCGCGCCGCAGGAAGGAAAACTCCCGAAGGGAACGGAACCGGAGCCCGCGCCGTAAGTTGATCGATTACACCACTCTCACAGTGCCCCACGAGGAAGTCCTCGAAAAAATACAACATGGAAGCTTTATTGTTTGGCCGAGGAAAAGAAGAGAATCCCCCGCAGCGAGGGAAAGCGACTTGTATTGCAAATTCCACAAGCAATATGGTCATGCCACTAAGGATTGTAACAATTTGAAAGATGAAGTTGAGAGGTTGTTGAAAGACGGACACTTGAAGGAGTTCCTTGCGAAAGCGAACGAAGACTGTGACGACGATAGAGAGGAACGCCCCATGCGAGCGCGTCCCTTTGGAAACAATAGAAACCGCGGGTGGAACAGGAACCAGAACCAAGGAAGACATAATCAGTCACCTTACAGAAAATGTTTGCGTGCTCCTTCACCGCGGAGAGACCCGGAATACCGAAGATTTAGAACCCCTCAGAGACAGGACAAGTCGCGATCGTGGCCGCCGTTAGAGCGATGTAAAGATGATATCAGGCAAAGACGGAATGACACCGATGACGACTCGGACAGCGAGCCGGTGTATGGAACGATAAACGTGATCGCGGGTGGCCCGGCCGGAGGAGATAGTAGGAAAGCGCGCGACAGGACGGCGCGCGACTTGGATTACTACAGTACCGCAAATGTGTTCGCGGTCGGAATATCTTATGGACCAAAGGCAAACATCATATCCTTTGATGACTCGGAAATCCCACCACCTGTGGCAGGAAACGGCAAAAATGACGACCCGGATTTCCCATTGGTGGTCAACATGAGCGTGAATTACTTTAATGTATCCAAGGTACTAGTGGATAATGGAAGCTCGGCGAACATCATACTCAAGAGCACTCTCGAGCGCATGAACTTGAAGCCCGAAGGAATGCGCGCAGTGGTGACCTCGCTCATTGGCTTTGGAGGTGGCGAAGTGCGACCCTTGGGAACCGTGATCCTATCAGTGTCGATAGGATCAAAGCCGTGTCGCGCCGCGCAGCAGTTGCAGTTCCTGGTAGTGGATGTACCGGGGTTTGAGTATAACATGATCTTCGGGCGGCCGGCGATTAACAAATTCCGAGCGGTACCTTCTACGCTGCACTTGCGTATGAAGTTTCTTACGGAACATGGGATCGGGGAAGTTATAGGGAACCGAAAGGACGCGCGGGAATGCTATTCCCTCTCGGCTCGAAAGATGTCATCGCAGCTTTTACCCCACGGATTTCACCCCTCGGTGGAGCCACCAGAGTTGGGAAAAAGGCGATGCATGGTAATCTCGCAGTAGGTTTACGCCATGGCATCGCAGGAACCGAAAGGGCCATTTGAAGGCAAGAAGCGCGCTATGTACGAAAAGCCTCGTATAGCGCCACATGAGACGACGAAGGAAGTACAAATCGTCGAGGGAAACGATTCGAGAGTCACGAAAATAGGAACGGAAATGGACCAGAGCACGGAGCTCGAGCTTGTCAGGTTCTTACGCGCGAACTGTGACGTATTCGCGTGGGGAACAGAGGATTTGATTGGAATCAATCCAAAGGTAATGGTGCACCGACTCAATGTAGATCCGACTGCACGGTCGGTTAGACAGAAGTATCGCCCGCGTGGCGAACCTCAGAATTTGATAATCAAGGAAGAAGTAGACCGATTGTTAGCCGCGGGACATATCTACCCGGTAAATTATTCGGAATGGTTGTGCAACGTTGTGTTGGTGGAAAAGAGCCTAGGCAAATGGCGCATGTGCAATGATTTTACTGGGTTAAACAAATGGTGCCCCAAAGACCCATACCCCCTTCCGCGAATCGACCAACTGGTCGATTCTACCGCGGGGTGTGCGCTCTTGATCTTCATGGATGCATTTCAGGGATTTTATCAGATCCGCATGGCGCGCGAGGATATGGAAAAGACAGCTTTCATAACCGCGGGAGGAGTTTATTGTTTTAGAGTTATGCCATTCGGATTGCGTAATGCAGGCGCAACCTACCAAAGATTGGTGAATTTCATGTTCGCCGCGGAAATCGGCAAGACAATGGAAGTGTACGTGGACGACATGTTGGTCAAGTCCACCTTGGAAGTAGACCACGTCGCTCACTTATCCAAACGCTTCGGCATACTGCGGAGATATGGGGTGAAATTGAATCCCGCAAAGTGCACCTTCGACGTTCGCGGAGGTAAATTTCTCGGCTATATGGTGACAGAAAAAGGCATCGGGGCCAACCTAGAAAAGATACGTGCGATTCTGGATCTCCATCACCCCCGTACGCGCGAGGAGGCGCATCGGCTGATTGGTAGGGTGGTCTCGCTAGGTCGCTTTATTGCCCGCAGCGCAGACAGGAGTTTGCCCTTCTTCAAGGTGCTTTGCAAAAACCAAGACTTTATCTGGACAGATGAATGCCGCGCAACATTCGAAGATTTGAAAGCGTACTTGCTGAGTCCTCCCCTACTGGCTAAGCCCATCGCGGGAGACCCCTTATACTTGTATTTGGCAATATCTGTCGAGGCAATTAGCTCTGTATTAGTTCGTGTAAATGGAAATGAACATCTTCCTGTTTATTACTTGAGCAGAGTACTTACAATTTCGGAGCGCAACTACATGGAGATTGAAAAATACGCTCTTTGCCTCGTTAGTACTGCGCTGAAACTAAAGTCGTATTTCCAATCGCATCCGATAGTCGTTCTCACAACTCAACCTTTGAAGCATATATTCACGAAATTTGAACACTGTGGCCGCATGCCTAAGTGGGCAGTAGAGCTCGGCGAGCATGTGATAGAGTTCCAAGCACCCACTGCGAAGAAGACGCAGGTTCTAGCAGACTTCTTAGCAGGATACCAGACCCTGGCGCCAGTTACGGTCGAAGTGTCGTTGATCACGCATGATTTAGTCATGACCACTACCCCGTTGGTGCGCTACCAGGACCTGCATACACTTTGATGGAGTTTACTCGTGGGAACCAGATAACACAATTGCCAACTCGCTTAAGCGCGACATCTGGAAGGTCTACCACGTAGAACAGGTTGAACCTCTTCAGGAGGCCGAACTCCCAAAATCTGAGGTAGATGATTTTAGGGCACGACAAATGAAGCGAGCGAAATCCATCAATGCACGCGCGACTATGACGATTCCATCGATCCCCGAAGACGTCTGGGAATTGAAGGTCGATGGTTCTTCGTCGTACGGCCGCGGTGGTGCGGGTGTCCATATCCGAAGTCCCGAAGGAGAAGAGATGGAGTACGCCATTAGACTTAGCTTCAAAGTAACCAACAATGAGGCTGAATATGAGGCAGTTCTCGCGACCTTGATCATGGCTCGCGGGACCAGAGCAAACAAGGTACAAGTCTTCACCGACTCACAGTTGGTTGCAAATCACTTCAATGGGAGTTTCGAAGCAAAAGGAGAGACTATTGTGAGATACCTAGCCAAACTCAAGGAACTAGCCGTGGATTTTGTATACTTCGGTATTACAAAACTCCCTAGAGAACAGAATACCCGCGCGGATGCGTTGGCAAAATTTGCCACGGCGACCCACGGTATACATACTCGCTCGGTGGTTATCATGGACACAGCGACCCCCGCCATCGACAAGCCTTTTCCCAAGGAACTAATAGTCTTCCTAAAGATGCAAGTCAATTGGATGCAGTCGATAGTCAAATTTCTCACCGAAGGAGAGCTACCTGCAAAACGCGGTGAAGCCCGCGCTATTCAGCAGCGTGTGAGCAGGTTTTACATGGACGGAGCAGACTTGTTCAAAAGAAAGTTTGGAGATGGTCCGGATTTGCGGTGTTTAGGCCCAACCGATGCACACCAAGTCATTGAAGAGGTGCATAATGGAAGTTGCGGAAATCATTCCGCGGGAAAATCCCTATACAAAAAGATCTTGCGGCAAGGCTATTACTGGCCGAACATGAGAGAAGAGGCCGCAGAGTACTCACGTAAGTGTGTCAATTGCCAGCAATTCGCACACATAAGTAGGCAGCCGGCGCGACCTCTCATTCCCACCATCGCCTCATGTCCCTTCGACCGATGGGGAATCGACATCGTAGGACCATTACCGCGCGCTACTCAACATCGCAGATTTCTCGTTGTTGCTATAGAACACTTCACCAAATGGGTCGAAGCGAAGGCAATTAGCAAGATATCGGCCAAGCAGGTGTTGGCTTTCGTATGGGAGAACATTGTCACCCGATTCGGGCTCCCAAGAATCATCGTATCCGACAATGGTTCCCAATTTACGGGCGGTGAATTACACGACTGGTGCAAAGAGATGAAAGTAGAGCAGCGATGGACTTTTGTTTATCATTCGCAAGCCAATGGACAAACAGAGGTCACTAATAGGACGATCGTTGAGAACCTGAAGCGCAGGATAGGACTCGCGAAGTCAAAGTGGGCAGACGAGTTGCATGGTGTCCTTTGGGCGTATAGAACCACTTCCCGCACGACCACAGGCGAAACACTTTTTAGCCTGGTCTACGGGTCTGAGGCCGTCATCCCCGCTGAGATTGAAGTCGAGACACTCAGAGTGCAGCACTATGATCCTGTCAAGAACCCAGAGCGCAGACAGTACGAGTTGGACACCCTAGATGCTTATCGCAGCAAGGCCCTGGCCCAAAGCCTCCGTTACCAAGCTAGAATGAGCCGTGCGTACAATAAGACAGTGCGCGCGCGAGAGTTCCAGGTAGGAGATTTGGTGTTACGCCGCAGAGACGTGAAGAACGAGGTAGGCAAGCTGGAGCCCAAATGGGAAGGTCCATACAAGATTACTCACGCGCGGACGAATGGGAGTTACAGGCTGCAGGAACTAGATGGCAAGGAAGTGCCGCGTTCTTGGAACACGGTTAATCTCCAAAAATATTATTGTTAAACAAACATGCATTTGCTTTTGAACACAAAGTATTATTGTACTGTTAAAGTCCTCGACGTACTAGCTACTCGAGCCATTTCATATCCCGCGTGGGTAACTTTTGATCTTTTGATGAACTAAGTGATTTGAATTGTAAGTATGTTAAGTATGTTCATGCATGATTATTTCCTTCACATGATTACTCTTTGCGTACGACGATTGACATCGTCGTATTTCCGCCGCGCCAAGTAAAGATGGGACGCCATCATAACTTATTTGGCACGAGCGGAATCACGATACTTATGATATAATGCTCAATGAATGTAATTTTGTTATATTTTATGTTGGTTACGTGCGACATATTGACCGTACGCTGCAATACAGTTTATTACTACCCACCGCTCAAATTAGTCTGAGCTAAGAGTAACGGAAACAGTAAATCTTGCACTTACGCCTGATTGATGTCGAGCGCAGACACTCTCAGAGCCTTGCCTCCGCAGGTGAGAAGACGTGCGAACATATTGGTGTAAGTTCCAATGTGATCCCTAATAATCAAAAGCGAGCGAATTATTATCGAGGTTCGCGCCCATAATATTCCCCGCGGGCTAGCTACGCTATTCCGTAAGTACTGAAACGAAAGACCAAAAATATTCATTACATAATGGGCCAAAACAGTTACCAAAAAGCGCGACACGGGATATACGGAAGCAGGTTCCCGTAGTACCATAGTTGAAAATGTTCAAAAGGAACTATGCTACTTGCGAAACCTTCCCTCGCGACTTCAAGCTTAGATAACCTAAGCATCCACTGCGCTCGCAGCCAAAATGAAAAGTTTAAACGTGTCCGAAGCCTAAGTTACTATTACAGGCGAATTAATGTTCAAATAACACGACAAAATAAAAGCCCAGAACATGCTCTGGTCTTCACAAACCGGCGCGGTTCATCTCATCCTCGAGGATCTTGGTACCATCATCTTCCTCAGCTTCGGGAGCAGGAGCCACGGGGCCAGGTAATGTCCAATCAAACTCCACTACGCGCACGACATCCGCAGGAGCAATCCCTTGAGTAACCGCGACCTCGCGGAGATGCTGGACGGAATCCATCACATAAGGAGCCCAGTGCGGCCAATGCTCCACCAGTGGAGTAGGCACATGTGTGCGGCTCGAGCTGGTCCCTGCGGCACTGGTTGCTGCGAGCGTCTAAGGCGCGGGGTGCTCATCATCCGTGTCATCATCCTCGTGCGCCACCAGCAGCCAAAACTGAAAACTCCTCAGCGCGCAACTCAGATTTTGGCGGTTCGGGCTCTTCTTCGATTTCCTCGCCATTGTCACCCAACACCATGTTGAACTCCTTCTTGTTGTTAGCCTGCGCTGCCGCGCGGTTGAAGCCTTTAGTGAATTCCTCGACGGATGCCTTCATCTTGAAGTACCATCCGGAGTGCGAATTGATGAACGATCTTACAACTTCGACACGCGTGGAGCGAGCCTTCTCCCTCAGACGGAGCAATGCACATTCGAACGCAAGGACCGCATCAGACATAAATCGCGTGAGCCGGTCCCTTTCAACATTCAGCTCGGAAATAGCCTGATTATCACGCTGCTTCTGATCCCGCAGCTGCTTAGCTTCGTCGCGGAGCGACTGGTTTTCCTTATTAGCCGCAACATACGCGCGCTCTAACTCCGCAAGCCGGGATTCAACCTTAGCCGCACGTGCCCTCTCCGCAGCAAGATTGTCTGATAAATCTTGGATCCTCCCAGCCATACGTGCGGCCTCTTCGCGGGTCTCCACATGATGAGCTACGCTCATGGTCTGGTCGCGCCATACGGCCTGAACGGCAGTTGTTACAGCAAAACCCTGCGGAAAACAGCAGCCACACCAGATGTGAGTCAACATATATGAATAAATCAAAAGGTTCATCGTGGGGAAGGAGTTCATTACCTCTTGGAACAAAGCATCAAGGTTACGCAGTTGATTATCCACCGGAATGTCATCTAGAATCTCCAAGGTTTCTCGCGGGGCCTGGAAATGCGCCTTCGCACGAAGGGACTTCGCAATAGATTCTTTCTTCTCCAAACTAAGACCAGAGCCGGTAGACTTACGCTCCTCGCTAGAACGGCGGCCACCTGAGTTGTCACTCTCCCTCCTACGCTTATGCTGGTTACGCGCGCTGGGCTGACCGCCTGTGTGGCTCGAAGGAGGAGCTGTGTCACCAGAGGAGACGTCAACAGCAACAATCCTTGGCTGAATGGAACCACCGGCATTATCAGCCGCGGAAGTACCGATCGCAGCTCCAGAACTGTCGAAACACTGCCCAGATTCATCAACATGGATGTCTTCATCAATACGCTCGGGCGGCAGTTGAGCCCCCGTGGACATCTCCATGCTTACCATAGGGTTATTAGAGCCAGCCTCGCCCCCAGGAGTTGGCTGCGGATTCTGGACATCTACGGGATCGTCCGGTTCTCGCCCCCGCGGGTTAGGGGCTATCTCATCACGGATCTGGGGAACCTCAACCTCACCTTCGCGGGGCGGTCGCAGGATGGAAGCCATGTTGACCCCTGGCACAACATCGAAACGCTCCAAGGTGCGGCTTCCTGGAGCCTGTTGGCGATTGAGCGCGGATTTCCTCATACGCTCTTGAATATCCTCGAACCAAGTATCTGCAATTATAGATCAACGTTAGATACATCGTAGCAAGATACCGCGCAGATAAAGACTTGAGAAATAAAACTTAAAAGAAGTCATGCCTAAGTTAGTCACACCACCGAGCCAAATAGGTGTATTAGTCACGCCCGACAAGTATAGTAATGGTTCCTGAATCATCCCGTACGGGAACACGTAATCTGCGGGATCTAGTTCGTACAGATCGGCCAACCATGGGGGGCAAGGCTTCGGACTGACACGGCCCACGGCTTTCACTTGTCCGCGGTACCACCCGCGCGGAACTCCTCAGACTGCGGGACGACCATCAGGAAGGTTTGGAAGGCAGAAGTAAATGAAATACCGTTCCCAACAGTCTGCTTGCGAGGATACGAGCGAGCGGAACAACCGGAAACTTCGCCGCGCGTTTAAGTAGTAATAATCGAATTTGCCGCGGCTAACTGTAAAAAAGTTGGATACCAAGCTCCGAGTGAAGGCACGGTCCAAAAACTTGCTCAGCACGAATAATGCTATCAGTAACCCCCAGCCGTGGGACCTATCTGCGCAGGGTTAAGATGTGTCACATTCAGGAAGTTCCGAATCTCCCAGTTAATCGGAACTCTAAAATCGTTCTCTAGACTCGCAATGTGTGCCGCGATGCAACCAGCAGGAGGATTGTGCACGGTATCATTCACCCCGGGAATGACTATCTCAATGTGATCGGGAATTCTGAACTTGCGCCTAATCGCGGGGATATCTTCGGTACGGACCAATGTGTAAGTCTCTTGCAGAGCGGCACCATCCCCGTTCGCTGAAACAGATTGAGAGATCTTGTCTGCCTCGAGGAACCCGCGACCTCATGACTAGTCGCAGTGAGTTTCATAACGGTTAGCTCGGTGCCACTGCCTTGGGTGTCAGTGAAAAATATCTTATCCCTCCTCAACAAATCAATCAAAATTACTCAAAAGTCAAAACCCAATTCTTCTTCTTCTTCCCCCAATTCCTTCTTCATCCAATCAGTCTCTGCAAATAATCCATTTCCTTCTATCTCCCATCCTTGTAAAATTGCCAGATTAAAATGGGGAAAAATCAGGCCTACAAAGCTATGCAAAGATCCAGGGTCGGCTCCAGCTCAGCTGGGCAGGATGAGGTTGAAGATGGCATGGTTCGTACCTTTTCATACTCTTCTTTTTTTCTTCTTCCCAAATCCTTTGTTTATTTACTTTTCTGCTACTGGAATCGGCTCACCATGTTCTGATTTAGGGCTCCTCGTAACCAGTTGGTAAATTGAATTGTCAATTTGTTGTTTTTGGATTGCGAATTTAGGGTTTTAGCTGTTGGAGTTAGTTTCAGGTTTACTGTTTGTCTGTCAATTTGTATTATCTCGTCAATTCGAAGTGTAGTGTGCAGAAATAATTGTGTATCTTGTTCGGCGATTTATACTGTATGTGTAGAATAGACTTGAGAGGTGAACTATTGATTGAAGTACTTAATTATGTGGTCAGTGTGTATGCATTTTGAATTGGGTATGCCCTTTGTTATCTCGCGATGCTCGAAGCTATTTTACGACTACCTTAAATCAATAGCATTGTCATTGGTACTGTCCTTTCGTTAAGTAACATGTCATTCCTGTATTAAACGAGTTATGTAGAGGAACAATGTTTGTCAAAATACGTAGTTGCTGTAAGAATTTCCATGCACTGGTTCTTGTTCATTATCATTGGGAAATAGTTTCCTTTTTCCCCCCTTCTAGTTCTATACCTTCTACTTGTGTTTGGTCTGTGCTTTGTCTGATGAGGACTGTCACAGGTGGATGGTTCATTTCATTCTCCAGAATGGCATGCTGCTCGTTTGGCAAGTCTCAAGACTTCTCATACAGTTACGTGGGAGGAGTACAAAAAGAAGCAGAAGGTTATTTCTGATACCATATACCAAAAACTTGTTGATTATAACTATACACATTGTCTTTTCTGTGCATTCTATATAAGAAACGCGTACTTTCTTTTAAAAATCGCAAATGGTTGTCTTTCAGTTTGTTTAGTTCAATGGGTTTGTCATTGAAGAAATTTGGACACACAGTCAAAGGTGAGAACAAATGAGTAGTATCAGTTATCAAACAACTCACTGAAAAGTTGTGTACTTGCGGTTAGATGATTAGATTAAAAAGTAATGTAAGAATAGTTGTCTTGCACACGTACTAATTGCATCTAATGGATAGAGTTATCCCATATCAGAAATGGTTCTGGACAGTAAGAGAACATTATGCAAAAACATGGGCTGAATTTGGTGGTGAATGTCTTGATGAAATGCACTTCTTTTGTTCTTTGAGAGAAGAATCCCATTCATCCATAAGGAGGCTTTTGCTCTTATTTTCTATCCCTACCTAAAGATAGAATCTTTCTATTGTTCCTTCAATCACAGGAATGATTAATTTCAACGTGTTGGCCCATGGATGGCAAATTTGCCCAACTTTACCCCTAACAGGCTCTAGTATAACTACCTCCTACTCCAGTGGATTCTACTATAGACTTCCGTGGAATCTGCTTGGTCTACTATGCAGTTAAACAGGCATCCGTGGTCTAGTGGATATATATTCGTGTGTGTGTGTGTGTGTGTGTGTCTGTTGTCCGGGGGTGGGGGGTGCATTTGTTCCTTGTTTCAGTTTTGTAGGATGATCAATTTATGGCGTTATTCCTTGTGCTTCTGACCCTAGACTATCTAGGTTTCTATCCACTTCTTGAAACTCAAATGGAATGAAATTGCCCAAAACAAGTTATAGACATGTAGGTCCACTTTGTGTTGTTTTTGTATGCGTAAATTTTATTTATTTATTCTTTAATTTTATGATGATAAGTTTTAAGGACTATTGTTGGAAACTAGTCTGGCATGATGCCTGTAGACACCTATATTTTCCAATGTTATTGCTGTTTATTTCTAAACCAATTTTTATTGCAATAGGGTTCCTATCAACTCTTCGCCAATCCTTTTTGTTTGATGGAGTTTCTGTACTTCCTCAGTAATTGTTTCTAGTTGAGGAGGTTTATTTCTACAAGGCAACGCTTATTGTTCAGGGCCAGGCACTAATTTTTTCATTGTTAGGAAGAAGAAATGAGAAAGGGAGAGTTAGAAGCAGATACAGATCGGATGATGAAAGAGTATAGAGCTCAACTAGATGCTGAAAGGTCACGCAAGCTTTCCCAAGGGAAAAACCACTCTAGTGGTGGCAAATCCAGTCGCAGGAAAGGTAATTTGTCTAGAATCTGGATAATGAGGATTTTCTTTGTTTCGTGACAGACTTATTTATGTCTTATGTACCTCTTGCAGATAAGGACAGAGATACGAAAAAACGCAGCAGCAAGAGACGAAAGGTACTCAGTTACCTTTGAATTTGTATAATCATCCTTTTTTAATTGTATTCATTAGAGCAACCAATGCATGATATTGTTATCTTGTTCGTGTAGTCAGTTCTCTGATGTTTAGCGTAAGATGCTTATCTTGTCTATTGCTTAATCTTTCCTGCTACATCAGTCTAATGAATCAATGATAAGTAGTTACTAAAAGGAGCCTTTTTAGCTAATAGCAGGAGCAAAGTGTATGAGATAATTTATCACCTTTCACATCAGTCTTTCTGAATCAAGGCAATATCTGAGATTTGTGTAGATAGGCGCCTGTATGATGATGAAATTAACGGAGTATTGACCAACATAACTGGGAATGAGTTTTTATTAGAACCAGCAGCACTCTTTATGTATAGAAGTGCTTATCGCCTATCTGTTGCATAGTACTACGAAGTATATCACAAGACTCACAGTGCTTGAGTCTTGACATAATTTCTTGGGCCTCTTGAATCATTGTTGGACAGTTCATAGCCAACTGTCTCCCCGACAGGATTTGTTGTATATTTTAAATAAAAAGATCCATCTATGTTTGACTTAGGATTAAAAAGTATCAAAAAAAAAAAAAAAACAGATATTAAAGTTGTCTTTAGCAGCGTGCTTATTAGATTATATATCACGGAAAAAGATATAGATTCACAATAGTTAAAAAGATTTTTCTCTGAAGGTTATCTCAGTAACTTTCTTTTCTGAATGGTTTGTATATTAGTGATGGATAACTGGACAACATAATAGATTGACTTGAACATGTGAGAAAAAATAATCTAAATGAAGATAATAAAAAATGGGAATATGAGCAGTGAGACCTCCAGAACACTACAATACAGTATCATTTAAAAAGCAATTCAGTTCTTTGTTACATTTACATGACTGTAATTGCAACACATAGTGGGACTTTATTAAAGCTGTGACTCTGATACTTTTCTTTTAAAGATCTGAAAATCCTCTGGCATCTATATTGCCACTGCTATATTTGCTGCTGTTAAATTGTTGTTTTTCTGAAGTATAAGGGCTTGTCTATTTGATACCAACTAACTCCGTCCCAGAGTAATTTGCCCGTTTTCACTGTTTGTGTTGTCCATAACACAATTTTCCATTCCAAGAAGGCAAGAATTATGAGTGTTATATCCCAGCCAACTTAAATTGCCATTATTTATTTACTATCTCATAAAACAATATTGGCCAAAAGTTTCTGAGCTTTTTATTCCTGTTCACCTTTTTCTTTTTTGTTCTGTAAATGGGTATTAGTAACAGAGCATATCACTTGGGGACATTGTATTTGTAATCCTTAGTTGACCTTTTGTTTTGTTTTGATGATTCTCATGTGTAATTCTTTTTATTGTATATACTATTCGTGTGTTTGTTGACTAATCAGGTTTTCTGAATGTAGCATTCAAAACGATCTTCCGATTCAAGTTCAAGCTCGTCATCAGAATCATCAAGCAGTGATGATGAAGAACGGGAGTCAAAAAGATCTAGATCAAGGCTAAAGAGGAGGAGGAAGGAGAAGAAGAGCCGCTCGAAGTCCAAGCATTCAGGCAGCGAAGACGAAGAGGCTGACGGCCCCCTGCCACTTTCTAGATTCTTTGGGAATTCGAAAAGATGATATTTTGTTGTTCAATGTGTATACGCATGATTGATGTTCCTAACGTGAGGTCCTATAAATTTGGTGGTGGCAAATATGTGTGGCTGTTCCCTGTGCGAGTGTGCGTCATGTAATCAATTTAATGTCCTTGCTAGTAGTATTTCTTGAAGCAGATTTTGTCCAGAATGTCCTCCATCATTTGGTCAATGACCTCACTTTGGTGTATGCTACTATCTTATTTTATTTGAAATTCAATATGTGAGAATATCTGTTGAAACTTTCTATGCAAATTTTATTGCTGAATTTGAAGAACAGGTTTTGCTGAATCTCCCTTTTTACTTCCACCGAGTATTAAGGCTGATCAGGTGATGCAAGTGCTCATTCTATGGTATCCAATAAGGTTTGTGCACGAAGAGTTGTTGTTTTCTCCGTGTTTACTTTTGGCTTAAATTTATCATCAAATAAGAATTGAAAATGCAAAACTTGACATAAACAGAGACTTAATCCACTGTTTTAGCAGTAAAGAAAAAGGATGATCACCAAGAAAGAACATCTATCTGAGAAAAGTAAAAAGTTGAGATCGAAACTGAAAAAAATGGGGACCAAGTAAAAGAGGCATCTAATTGTGATTTTCCTGCGCTAATCCACTATAGTATACTTTTACAACTAATCCAGACATTCAGTTGAGTGATGTTGACGGGGATTTGCTTAAAAATATTGAGGACTGCAGAATTGGGTTAATGAATTGGAATCGCGTGAGTTTTGGCTATGTGAAAGAGAAGGTGAAGAAATTTAAAGAGAGACTAGCTGAGCTGAACAAGATGCCGTTTTCTGCTGTACGAAAGGAAGAGGAAAAACAGATTAAATTAGCCCTCGAGCAGGAATTGGATAAAGAGGAGTTGATTTGGAAGCAGAGGGCAAAAACCCAATGGCTAGCTGAGGGGGACAGAAATACAAGGTTTTTTCATGCCCAAGCTTCTAAACGAAAGGCCAGGAATGAAGTTCACAGTATCATATCAGAGCAGGCTGATGTAAACAGTGTGATTGAGACAATAACAACACGAGTGGATGCAAGGATAAATCAGGATCTTCGACGAGTTTACACTTCTGCTGAGGTAAAAAACGCTCTTTTTGATATGTATCCTTATAAATCTCCTGGTCCTAAGTGTGATTCTCCTGAGTTTGCTAAACAGTTCCGTCCCATTAGTTTGAGCAATGTTATTTTTAAAATTACCTCGAAGGCTATCACTAATAGACTCAAACCGCATATGAACTCGTTAATTTCTGAAACCCAGTCATCCTTTGTTCCTCAACGTCTTATCACTGATAATGTCTTGGTTGCTTATGAAATTAATCATTATTTGAAAACTAAGACTAAGGGTAAAGAATGTTATATGGCTCTTAAGTTGGACATGAGTAAAGCTTATGATAGGGTAGAATGGATCTTTTTAGCTAAAGTACTTGAAAAGTTGGGGTTTGAAAGAACTTTTGTAGATCTCATCATGTTATGTGTGACTTCTGTGTCGTACTCAGTCATGTTAAATGGTGATTCCCTTGAGTCTTTTACTCCTGAAATGGGGATACGTCAAGGCGATCCTTTATCTCCTTACTTGTTTCTTTTCTGTACTGAGGCTTTCATATCTTTGCTTCGTGATGCTGAGAGGAGGGAGGTTTTGAGGGGGGTTGCTGTCTCCCGTCAAGCACCAAGGATCTCCCATCTCTTGTTTGCTGATGATACTCTCCTTTTTTGTAATGCTAATAGTGAGTCTTCTTTTGAGATTTCTTCTATTCTTCATAAATACAGTCTGGCATCTGGACAAGAGATTAATCTCGAAAAATCCAGTGTTGTTTTTAGTAAGAATTCTGGTGATTCTTAAGTGGCTGAGGTTTGTGATGTCTTGCCTGTAAGGGTAATTGATAAGCATGAGAAGTATTTAGGTCTTCCAACGGAGATGGGGAAATCAAAAAGAGAGGTGTTTAGCTGGCTAAGGGATAGAATTTGGCAGAAAATTGATGGCTTTGGTAGTAAATTTCTCTCTAGGGCTGGAAAGGAAGTTATGATTAAAGCTGTCTTGCAAGCTATTCCTACGTATGTTATGGGTTGTTTTAAAATTCCGGAGTACTTGTTGCATGAGATTGAGTCCTTAATTTCTAAATTTTGGTGGGGGAATGGGCGAGATAGAAAAATTCATTGGGTTAGGTGGCAAAAGATGTGTGATAATAAGCGAGATGGTGGTATGGGATTTCGGGATCTTAGTTCTTTTAATATGGCTATGTTGGGGAAACAAGTTTGGAGGATAATACAATTTCCAGATTCACTTTTGAGTCGTGTTTTTAAGGCAAAATATTTTCCACATTGTGATGTCTTTGATGCGTCTTGTAAATCTAATGCCTCTTTTACTTGGAAAAGTATCTTTGGGTCTTTGGATTTGG
>JAQRGC012187167.1:0-14601 GCA_028659135.1 Plantago lanceolata
ACTAATAAAACTTAATTCACAAATTACAAAAATTTAAAGCGAGAATTAGTGAGACTCTCAAGCTTGGAATGCGTGTGCTAGTGAATTGCCGGAGGAATGAGTGAAAAAAAGTAGAACAAGGAATCATCTGATAGACTGCTCTGCTACTACTCCAAGTCCAAGCAAAAAAAGTAAAAAAATTACTACACTGCAATTGGGTATCCACAATGATTTCTTACTGTCTTTGCATGGATTAGTTTCATCTGAAAATTCATTATTTTCACTTTAATTCTCTTCAGTTCTATTCACTTCAGTTATATTTAGACAAAAAAAAACAAAGCTTTGGACTTCGTTAGTTGCAAAGTACTCACTTTATGTAGTACTACTAACCCCATGATGCCAACGGAAATGGAAATGGAAATTTGCTTTAAGATAATTCTCTTCATACTGTGCCTCATATATGTTAGCAAGCTTTTGAGCTGTGCACACAGAATATATATATATAATCATGGGCAGATATATATTGTACCTAAAACATGATGATGTTGAAGGTATAAAAAGCTAGAGAAATTGACAGAGAGATCCTGATGAGCAACAACGACCAACGGAGACGGTAGACGTGAATTCGATTGTGATGCCATTTAACTTTAAGTCTCTTTCTTATTCAAGTCTTTGTACAACAGAGTGCGAGTGAATTATATGCAATTAGATGCATTTGATCATGGCAGACTAGTGGCATCTCTAGAGCTACCCCTTCATCAACCGTTCATTGTTATGAATGTTGAAATGGTATAGGGTAATAGATACAAATGTTTGGCATTCCTATTTAATTTTATTTTTTAGGAATGGTTCAAGAACGAATAGAGGCGAAGAAAACTGAACTGGTGCCATAAAGAACCGGTTAGATGGATTGAACCACTACCTACCACCTACCACTACCTACCACCAACTTGAGTCTTATTATATTGTTTAATGGATACAAATGTTTGACATTCCTGTTTAAGTTTATTTTTTAGGAACATATTGGTTCAACAGCAAATAGAGGGTGCCATAACGAACCGGTTAGATGGATTGAACTAGACCGGACTGCCACCTACCACCAACTTGAGGCTTATTATGTGTACCAGACCCTTCTCACAACTCATTTCCTGTCAAGAAAATGGAAACATATCAGCTTCTGTTGGCTTATCTTTTATGCTCCTCTTTCTCTATAATATTTCAGTTTTCAGATCAAGCAACAGCAGCACAGATAGCATTGCCTGGTTGCAAGCATAAATGCGGCCAACTTGAAGTTCCATATCCATTTGGAATGAACAAAGGCTGCTACCTCGACCAAACATTCCAAGTCATATGCAACGAATCAACTCATTCGGCTTATCTGCCCTGGTTTGAACTTTGAAGCCTATATAGATGACATTTCTGTTTCTGATCACCTTGTAAAGCTGTCATTAGGAAATTCATTTCTAGCCATGCATTTCAATAAGTCATCTGGAGAAAGCGAATTTGGTGATCATTACCCAGATTTTGTCAGAGGTGATCAATTCAACCTCGCTCCCGGCAGAAACAAGATTGTCGTAGTAGGATGTGACTTCTATGCTTACCTAATTGACAATGAAAGAAGGAAGGTTTTACGAGGCTGTGCGTCTCTTTGCAACCGTACTGACATACAAGGGGCTAATTCATATTGTTCAGGCCTCGGTTGCTGTCAGATAGATGTTCCAGAAAATATTTATAACACATCACTGTGGTATCACATTATCGATACAGAGACAAGACCCGGGAGTAAATGTGGATTCATTGGTATAATGGAGAAAGATTACCATTCTTTCAATGCAAGCAAGTTATCCGATTGTAATGACACACATCCCTCCACGATGATATATGAATGGGCCGTCGGGAGTACCAGATGCCCTGGTGCACGAAGAAGGGAAAATTACGCATGTGGAAACAATACTGGCTGTGTTAACAGCCGTTGCGGCGTAGGATATAGATGCAGATGCTTAAATGGCTACGAAGGCAACCCCTATCTCCCAGATGGATGCAAAGGTAACAATTTCCAATTGCCGCACTTTTCTCACAGTTGAGATTATAATATCTAATAATTTAAAATAATCTGTCGACAGAATCAGCTAAGGAATAGCCTATGTTGCTGACTCATTGTTTGAGTCATCATTTCTAAATATCCCACTGGATTAGTTTAAAATCTATATATATACCTGACTGACTGACTCTGGTTCATTTGTACTAAGTAGCCTATGTTTTGAACTTTTATGAATTGCAGACGTTGATGAGTGTGAGAGCCTTGAAGATAACAAGTGCCCTCGCGGAAGCCACTGCATAAACACATCAGGAAGCTACTTCTGCTTGCCTAACAAAAGGCGCACGTGCACGTTGCCGCGGCTGCTTATTTTAGGTATGCTCCCATCAAATTCCCATATCGTAGTGCATGTTTGCAAATGAACTACTCTTTAAGCCCATTAATAGCATTGTGTTTTTTTTTTTTTTGTTTGCAAAATCTTCATTTCTACTGCTATACAGACTCTTAAATATTCATGGGCCCTGTGAGAAGTTTCAGTTTTAAACCACATACAGTAACACATAAGAAGAGGGCGTGAGAAATTTCCATGAGTGCGAAATTACAGATAACCACTAATGCATTTTAATTAAAGAAATAGTAATTGCAAATTAAACAGTCTCTTAGTGTTGGACTGTTGGTTTTAAAGTTTAAACTGATATTGGTTGATGATCATCTAGGAAATGGCCTGGCTGTTGCTATTCTCATTATACTTGCTGCTTGTTACTGGATATACCTTAAGTCGAGCAACATATTGCTTGATGTTAATTATAGAGCTGTGGTGTCAGATTTTGGACTCTCGAGATCAATATCCATTGACAGGACACATTTGACAACTGCTGTTGGGGGTACGTTCGGCTACTTAGACCCTGAGTACTTCCGAACTGGGCAGCTTAATGAAAAAAGTGATGTTTATGCATTCGGGGTTGTTGTCGCTGAACTACTCACAGGGCGAAAGCCTGTTGTTTCTGTTGGAGATGAAGGCCTTGTTCTTTTTTTTCACAATGCATTGAAAGAGAACCGGTTGTTTGAAATCCTGGACAAAATTGTTGCGGAGGAAGGCCAGCCTGAGGAGATTTATGCAATTGCTGACCTTTGCAAAAGATGTTTGAAGCTAAATTCTCGTAGAAGACCGTTCATGAAGGACGTGGCAACAGAACTGGAACGAATCAGGAGAGGAAACGGGCAGGTCGTGAGAGAAGAAGAAAGTTTTGAGAGATGCTACAGTCAAGTTACCATAAACTCTGAAGAAGAAGATGATGATGTGAACCTGATATTGTCATACACCACCAGCAACTAGTGTACTTTTAACATTTTTAGACTCTCTCTGATTGTATTATCTCCGCACATTTAGGACTTCACTTTGGCGGACCAGTTTATATAGTGCTCCTGCGATTATGATGTTTTTTGTATTGACACTTTTTCCCAACTCTACTTCCATACCGCTCAACCACCTTTATTTTTGCCCCTCTAACAACCTTTTGCACTAGGAAATGTTGTGTATAAATCGAAACGTGATTAAAGCACTAATCTTCGTTCTCGTTGGTGGTGAGTGGTGACATCTGAAGAAATTCAATACGACTATGAATCATTTTACACACTGCAGATGAAAGAATTCAATAAAGCTTTGTGAATCAGACAATTAGTGGACTCAAATCAGCTTAATTTGCTGTGTGAATCAGTCCACATTTCTTTTCTAAACCCGGAATATTACTCATTGATTACTTTCTTGAAAATAGAATCCAAAGAGAGCTAACCATGCATAACTCAACCCGGAACATTATTATATATAGCATATGTCTAGCTATATATGTGAACCCCAGCCCAGACCCTTCTCATAACTCCACATTTCCTGTCAAGAAAATGGAAACATATCAGCTTCTGTTGGCTTATCTTTTATGCTCCTCCATCTCTATAATCTTTCAGTTCCCAGATCAAGCAACAGCACAGATAGCATTGCCTGGTTGCAAGACCAAATGCGGACACGTTGAAGTTCCGTATCCATTTGGAATGAGCAGAGGCTGCTACCTCAACAAAACGTTCCAAGTCGTGTGCAACGAATCAACTCATTCCGCTTATCTACCTTCGTTGAAGCTCGAGGCAGATGCATTTTCAGTTTATGATCACCTTGTGCGGGTGACAGGAGATCAATTCCTTGCCATACCTTTCAACGAGTATTCCGGAGAAAGCCCGAATGGTCATTCGTTTTATTTTTATATGGAGGACGTCGACCATTTCAGTGTCTCTACTAGCAGAAACAAGTTTGTGGCCGTAGGGTGTGACTTCTATGCTTACATGGTTGGAAATGTAAGCAAAGAGTTCTTAGGAGGCTGTGTGTGTCTTTGCAACCGTACTGACATAGCTCCTTCACCTCGATCATCTTGTTCAGGCCTCGGTTGCTGTCAAGCAGATTTTCCAGAAACTGTAGAGAAAACAATTCTGTGGGTTGAGACTATGAATACGGAGACAAGATCCTGGAGTAGTGATGCATGTGGATTCTTCGGCATAATGGACATAGATTACCTTTCTTTCAACGCAAGTGAGTTCATCGATTGTAACCAGGCGTATCACACACGGATGATATTGGAATGGGCTGTTGGAAGTACAACATGTCCAGATGCACGAAAAAGTAAAGATTACGCGTGTGGACTGAATACTGATTGTATTAACAACAGTCGAGGCGTAGGATATCGATGCACATGTGAACATGGATACAAAGGCAACCCCTACATCTTGAATGGATGCAAAGGTAACTGTTTCCTTGTCTTCTGCGGTTCCTATGTTGATGAACCTTCCAAGTTATTCTGTTCAGTACACTATAATTTGATCTTTGGAAAAATCAATTAGATTCACTTTAAAAAAAAACTTATGGTTGACTCTGCTTCCTCTGATCAATTCATAGTCACCAAAGTTCGAAAGCCAGGATCTTTCAGAAAATGGATTCCTTTCTGCAAATAGGCAGTAACACAAAGAATCTGAAAACAAAGCATACGTTATTCTAGTTGTGTTTTCTTTTAACTTTCAACTATTGCAGACATTGATGAGTGTAAGAGCCTTGAAGGTAACAAGTGCCCTCCAGGAAGCCACTGCATTAACACATCAGGAAGCTTCACCTGCTTGCCTAACAAAAGACGCACGTTGCCGCTGCTGCTTATTTTAGGTATGCCATCATCAAATTCCCATATCTTATTGCATGTTTGCAAATGAACTACTCTTTCAGCTAAGGTTAAAGCCCACTAATAGCATACTGTTTTTGCAAAATCTTCATATCTACTTCTGCTACGTATACACATAAGAAGAGAGCGCGAGAAACTTGCCTGAGTGCGACATTACAAATAACCATTAATGAATTTTACAGAAGTTATAGCTTAAACTAATATTGGTGTGAACATCTAGGAAATGGCTTGGCTGTTGCTATTCTCGTTATGCTTGCTACCAGTTATTCGATTTACCGGAAGCTCAAGAAGATGAAGGAGAGGAAGCTAAAGCTTAAGTTCTTCAAGAGAAATGGTGGTTTGCTATTGCAGCAACAGATCTCCTCCACAAGTTCGGGAGGTGCTATGCTCGAATCTAAAATTTTCAAGATTGAAGAATTGGACAAGGCCACAAATAACTTTAGTGAAAGTCGTGTTCTTGGTAAAGGAGGACTAGGTACTGTCTACAAAGGAATGCTTTCAGACGGAAGCATAGTGGCGATAAAGATAGCAAACATAGTTGATGAGAGTCAGGTCGGTCAGTTTATAAATGAAGTTTTTATTCTGTCAGAGATAAATCACAGGCATATTATCAAGTTGTTAGGTTGTTGTTTGGAAACACAAGTTCCGCGTCTTGTGTATGAGTATATATGCAACGGTACGCTTCATGAGCATCTTCATGAAGCTGCTTCTGATGACAAGTCAGTCATCTCCTGGGAGAATCGTGTCCGTATTGCAGCAGAAGTTGCAGGTGCTCTTGCTTACATGCACTCATATGCTTCGACAGTGATTATCCACAGAGATATAAAGTCGAGCAACATATTGCTTGATGTTAATTATAGAGCTGTGGTGTCAGATTTTGGACTCTCGAGATCAGTATCCATTGACAAGACACATTTAACAACTGCTGTTGGGGGTACGTTCGGCTACTTAGACCCTGAGTACTTCCGAACTGGGCAGCTTAATGAAAAAAGTGATGTTTATGCATTTGGGGTTGTTGTTGCTGAACTACTCACAGGGCGAAAGCCTATTGTTTCTGTTGGAGATGAAGGCCTTGTTCTTTTTTTTCACAATGCATTGAAAGAGAACCGCTTGTTTGAAATCCTGGATAAAATTGTTGCGGAGGAAGGCCAGGCTGAGGAGATTTATGCAATTGCTGACCTTTGCAAGAGATGTTTGAAGCTAAATTCTCGTAGAAGACCATTCATGAAGGACGTGGCAGCAGAACTGGAACGAATCAGAAGAGGAAACGGGCAGGTCGTGAGAGAGGAAGAAAGTTTTGAGAGATGCTACAGTCAGGTTACCATAAACTCTGAAGAAGATGATGATGATGATGATGATGACGACGACGACCTGATATTATCATACACCAGTAACTAGTGTTAACGTTTTGAATTCATGAAGATGATGATGATGACTCTCTCTTTCTCTGATTGTATTATATTTCAAGATTTTGAATTCATGGAGACGTTCAAATGAAGCATTTCTAGCAGTTTTAGCATTTTAATTCCTATCAAAGATTGTATGAAGCCAAATTGAATTGGATTCGGATAAGAGACGAGTACAACGTTACAAATAACCAATAATGAAGTTTAAAATTGCGAACGGGCTCTTAATGTTAGTTTTAAACTGATACTGGTTGATGAACATCTTGGCTGTTGCTATTCTCATTATAAGAGAATATGGCAATGCCCCGCCATGGCGTCAAGCTTACCAAGCTAAAGAACATGGCAATGCCCCGCCAAACAACTAGACGAGCCTCTTCTATGCTACTCAAATTGCCGCCCATCTCACCCTTATTGGGGTTGAGCATGGTGCGGTTTCATCCGTATGAAGCTCTTTGACATCATGAGCTCCGAGCTCGCCAACCTCTTTCCGGTTTCTCTGGAATGCTCATCAGCTCCTTGCTCATGCCCAAGAGGTCACAGAAGAATTGATTGCCGATGCCACACCTAAAAGGCGGAAGAATAGTGTGTAAATTTTGTAAAATGCAAAAAAATAAAAATTACGCGCCGTTGCCGGGGATCGAACCCGGGTCACCCGCGTGACAGGCGGGAATACTTACCACTATACTACAACGACATGTTGATATTAGTTTAACTCATGAGCTTATGTTCAATCTGGACACCAAGGTGAAGTAGAGAAAAAAACATGACACGAGATAAGAAACTGTGGTAAATAAATTAAATAATTGAAGTAGTGGTATATCCGGACACACTGTATGACCGCAAGAGGCTTGTATGAGGCCAAGTTAACTCGAATAGTTTTCTTGTTCAACAAACTCGTTCTCAACTCCTAATGGGGCGGAGTGGATCCATAAGGGCTTGACTCGACTGTGCTTCACTTGGAAGGGCTAAAGAGCAAGTCATGAGCAAAATATCTCTTCGAAGAATGAAGGGCTTAGGCCGGTACCTCACTTGCATACAAAGTTAATTTCGCACACTGCATTTAAGTGCAATGTGTTTTGGCTAAAAATATGGATAGACTAGGGTATTGGCGCAAATTTTCACTCAAATGAATCACTCTTGTAAGATTGTTAACCTTTTATTTTTGAATCAAATCAAAGATTGAATAGTTTTTTTAGCCAATAACTTGTATTAAGCCAAATTGAAGAGGGGCTCTGTACAACTTGTTAACTTCTTGTCCCTTCTAGATTTCATATATAGTATATATGTACATGCATGCACAAAAAAGAAAAAGATCTCTGTACTATGGACATCTATGATCTATCTGCATTGAAATCGGGATCCTTAGGCTTCTGTAGCAGTAGGGGAGCTAACTCTGAAGTCACCTTAGTGTTCTTTGCATAATTCCGCCTTAGTGTTCCAAGCATGTTGGCTGCGAATCGTGATGCATAAACCACGGACCGAAGGCTTGGTGATGCCCCACCCTCTTGTTCAAATGCGTCTTGCAGTGCCAGTCTGCGACTGTGACTTTCAGCGTCTTGCATTGACCATTCAATCTTCCTCCTGCGATAACGCCGCCATGCTGCTTGTATGAAACAGGCACCCCATGTCCTCCATTGCTCCGAATAGAATCTGCAAACAATGATATATCAATCACATAATATTATGAGACACAAGTTATGAGCCTCTTTAACATGACTGAAAGTTACCTAAAAGTGTGGCGGAGCTGCTTGCTGTGGAGACGCCTGAATTGGGATGCTACAAACTTGAGGTCCTGAGCCACGAGAGCAAATGCCTCAACGTCTTTCTTGGCTTGAACCGTCCTGGTTGAGATGGGGAAGCTGGATGTTGAGTTGGGATCCAGAGCCCATGTTAGAAGCTCTTCTCCGCAGAAGTCTCCAGGCTTGAGATATACTGAGTTCAAGAAACCTGTTCGGCCACCATTCGTTGTCATAGTTAATATATCACCCCTCATGATGAAAAGCATCTCATCCACTGGATCCCCTTCTCTGACTATAATGCTGTTCTCAGTGTAAAGAACTGGCCTTAGGAACGAACATAGCGCATCTAATAGCTGTTCGTCCATTTTTCCAAACATGGGTACTCTTTTAAGCAGCATCCAGCAAAGGTGTCGTTTGACATCTCTCCTCAAGTCCTTTGGGAGGCTGCGAATCAGGGCTTCCTCCTCGACTCCTCTGGTTTCTTGCCATTTGTATTGGTCATATCTTCTAATCCGTCCTCTCAAATTCTCAGGGAGCATGCGGTGGTGCATCCATTGCTCGGTATCACGTCGTTTTACTCTCATCTCATCCTCCCTCACAGTCATAGACTGCAGGTACTTCTGCATGTTGCCAATGAGCAAAGCAAACAGAACCAGACCAATGACACAGATGAAAACGGCAAAGAGAATCTCGCCTTCAAAATCGCTCGTATCCAGGTTCTGACCCAAGGCGCTGCAATAAACAAAGAAAAATGAAGTTCATGGAAAATCAACCATTTAAGCAGATTCTACCAAAACCACAGAAGGAGTGTTTGGGGAAGGCGAATGTCACAGACCTCATATGTTTCAGTCCCCACCAAAAGCAATACAAAAGCTTAGTTGTGAAACGTTTTCGTTCTGCAATACGAGACTTTAGAGCTCCAAGGAATATGCCAAAGTCGAAGTTATCGCCAGTATCATCTCGCTCACCAAGAGAACAGAAAGGACTTTTAACACGGTGAACATCGCGCCAACATCTGTCCATACGTTCTACAGAGATTAGATACCACATGGCTCCAATTGTCTGGCAAAACAGATAACAATAAGGAACTGCTCTTGCAACTTAAAAGGGGTGTCTTTCTTATAGAAAGAATAGAACGGAATCTTACGTGACTGGCTAGCATGTAGAGCAAGAGATAACTAAATGCTCCGACCCATGTCGATTCAGTTAATTTTCCAGATGTTCTGGCCACTTCCTTGTATAATGGATACATCCTCCAAAGTCTTGGAATGTATTGTGAATACATGATATACTTAAATATCTGTTTTATACCGAAAGAAATCATCTCATTCGGCATGACCAGTGAAAACACAGCCTGATACACAAAGAAAGAAAACAAGTTAAGAAAGAACAAGTTGATTTAGCTCACTTCAACTGGTGGGTTTTGGGACTTATCGTACTTGTGGTACTGGAAGAATCGCCAAGATATCGATGAGGAAGTAAGAGGTGATGTACTTTCTGGCTATAGCTTTCCGATCCTCAACTAGTTCACCCCTTCCAAAGACGCGGGAAGAAGGAGCAATAAATCCCGTACGGAATTGCAGAATGATGTGATAAATGTAAAAGAGATCATTAACCGATCGGAGAACACATGCAATAATCTCTAGTTTCGCATCCAGAGAAATACAAAGTTTCTCAGTGTCAAGAACAGGAATGTAGAAGAACAGTGGATCCACAAATACAGCCAGTAGACAAGAGAATATGAACACTTTATTAAACGTCTCAAGGAAAGGTCCATGGGGGTCAAGAATTTCCTTGCTTTTATCACTTTGAGAAGGCCAATGTGAAGGCAACCTTCTGAAGTTTAACCTTTCGGAACTCATGCCTAATCCTCTACTCCTGGTTCCACCTGGCATTGCTTTGAAATTCTGTTTCTTTATTGGGAACACCCTTCGGTTTGAGTTCGATTCAAAGCTCAATGACCTATTATCCCGAAACCTGAACCAGAGTATACAGTCAGCTGCATCCATAATTTTCAAGACAGAAAGTTGGATGCATTCAACAAAAATAATACATGTCCTGAAAATGAGCAAAAGTAGACTATCTTTACATAATTTTGCATAAAAGACAACTAAATTAAATCACGCCTGTGACGATAATGCAGAACAATATACATTGCTACATGAAGCGAAGTGATCATTTGTTGGTTATTCAGGACTTGGGGTCTGAAAGAGGTATGCACTATACAACAATTCCCACAAGCAAATCCAAAACTCAAATTCAGGCAATGTTCAATCTCATAATTCACCGAAATTTCGCCCCAAAAACATAACTGGACTAATGCCTATGCCTATCTCCACCCTGTTAGCATCAACTTGAATAACAACAAGTCAAGAACAACATGAATCTCATTCACATGAAAGAAATCATTAGTACTGTTTGAAATAAATTGATCCATTTTCGACATAGGCGGTGAAAACTGAAACCATGCATAACCAGTAGTACTACTAGTTCAACTAACCTGACATGTTTCTCCCCTTTGATATTCATAGCTACAGACAGCAGATATGTTGCATATGAAATACCCCAGCTGAACAATAATCAGCCCCAAATAGCTACACCTGCTCATAGCAACAAAAAAAATGTAAAGGTTGATCAAGTACCTGGCAAAATTATCTTATTCCAATGAACATACTATAAACCAAGACCCAATCTTAAAGTAAAATACTAGTACCAAACAAGGACAGAGCTACAACACTGAAAACAAAACAGCTTGTATATGCCAATAACAATGAAAGCAATTAAGAACCAGCTCTACCTCGAGTCCCTTACAAGCAATTTCTTTATTGATTTGAGATCTACAGCAACAAATCAAAAAAATGTAGTTTGCCAGGAGCTCAAAGTAGCAATAAGGGGTTGTGAATTTGTGATAGATTTGATGGAAATGCAAGAATGTCAACCAAAGTATAGGTTCATGAGAAGGTTCCCAAGTGCGCTTAATTATGGGTCATTGTTTATTTTAACTTTAAACCAAGAAAAGAAAGAAACACTCTCAGTGGAGAAGAAGAAGAAGAAGAAGCTCAACAGAAAGTGAGTTCTGCTTTTTAATGGCATTTACAATATTAATTTTAATTTAATTAATAATGATATATATTATGATAATAATAAATTAATTATGCTAACGATAACTCATAGACTATAAACTCAAACCACGTGCACCAAATAGAAAAATAATTTTGTGATTCCAAATAAATGGAGATAATGGAAATGAATTGAAAATGGTCAATAATTCATCTATTTGCTTTTTTCTGTTTTTTAGAAATTTTAATCTCTCGTTTTACAAGTGGAATTAGGACTTAGTAGTTACCATGTTATTACTTTTTATTTTTTATAAAAAGATATGGTGTAATTTTAAATAAATATTGTGGATGCATGTGAAGGTTGTTTGACTGAAATTGACTACTACTACATCACTATATGTCATTTTATAATGTGTTCAATGATTTTCTAAGGATGCAATTAAGCATTTTAAATGTTTATGCCTAGACAAGTATATGAAGCCAAATTCCAGAAGTATGTCATGTTCAAGGGACCAAATGCATTTAAAATCGAGATAATCTCTAAAAAGACCGGTCGTTCCACTAATATGGAAAAGACCTGTTAAATTTATTAAAATCAAGTGCATTAAACATTTCGGTTAATAGTTAAAACAAGTGGTCTTTCTTATAATAAAGGAAAGACAGGTCTTTAATGAGAATTTCTCTCGAAAAGAGATCTTGTTAAAGAGGGTAACCGCCAATAACAAGTACACTAGTATTTCTCAAGAGTCAAGACTCAAGACCATAAACATCCAAATTACATAATCATGAAAGTTGAAACATCCTTCAATGCTACACACCAACTCAAACATGTACGGATTCTAAGTATGTTCTCTCTTGTCTTAACATGGCGATGGTCCAGGCAATCAAGCACCCGACGATGGCCACTGAAATCCATCATCTTTTGAAGCAAGCCAAGGTGCAGGAAGTATCTTTTGTCTATAGGAAGGCGAACAAGGTTGCGAATGTTTTGGCAAACTATGGAAGACAACTTTATGTATCCCAGCCTGCTGTACCAGTCACTCCCCCTAGTGTTTCTTGTGAAGCTTTAGATCAAATATGGCACTCGGGCCCGGATTGGCTTCAGTCTGTTGTAAATTATGATATCTCGATTGTGACTGATAGGCGGGTGTGTATACATCCTTCCATTTTGAACTAGTATTAATATATGTTTTATCTTTTAAAAAAAAACTCAAACATGTAAATGATACTAGATAAAAACAACAATTCAAGCGGGGTACCAAAACCAACCGCGAGGGTTCAATAACTTTCTTCAACGCTCTACAAATTAGATTTTAAACCATGTATGTTCATTATAGCAAAAACCAAGACACACGGTATTAATGTAAATATGTGAGTAACTTTCCATTGTTATCCTTATGTATTAATTAGAATTGGCACCCTTATCTACCCGGTCATCCACTACTACTGAACTTTCCTCGGAGTTCTTCATGAATACTTTCGTAACTTGTCTTAAGTGTTCCACATCTCTTAAATGACTGATACTTTACATTACTCGTTAAGTTATGTGATGTTGCCAAAGGATTTTTACAACATCAAATGTAATACCCCGCATCCCGTTAAAAGTGGTCGAGATAAAGGGTATATAAGTTAGCAACCCACACTTTCAATGATATGTGGCCTTTTGGGTGATTTCAAAAGCAAATCCGTGCGTGCTCCAACCCACATCGGATAATATCATACCAGCGATACGTGTGGTCCATGTCATGCGTAACCGCGTCGATTAATTAGTGATCGGATCGTTATACCAATACAAATTTCAATATATATGCTGTGTTTGCTGCTTTTTCCTTTGATCTATGAACTTTAGTATTGGCAAATAACCAAGTAGTATTGGACTCATGACTAATTTCTCATAAAAACATTAATAAACTCTAAGAAATACTATGTTACTATTTTGATGGTCACTCTTAAATAAAAATAATGTCTTTAATTTCACAGCAAGATTATTATACCTCCGTCCGGTTCGAAGTGCAACACTTTGACTTTTTGGTTTTTTTAAGAGTTCGTTTGACCTGAAACTAATGCAAAACCGTAACGTGAAAATAAAGGTATATTATGATATTATAACATTTCGACTTTCATAATATTAATTTTTTAAACTTTTTTTTAATATGATTTGAGAATAATTTGAGGTCAAATGTACATTCGATAAAATTAAAAAGTTAAAGCATTTCAATTCGAAATGGGGTAGGAAATTAGGATATTAAAGAAATTCTTATAATAATTATACCGTACTGTTTTATTAGAGAAAATTACTCCACTAAGTATATAATTAAATTTGGTAATAGCCGTTGCACATGCCGCGTTGGCGAGACAGTATATGGTATGTAGAGCGGAAATATACACCGCTTAGGATTTACGCAGATACACAAATTAACGCCTCCTATATATACCTCCCAAAAAAAGCCCTCCCTCTTTCTTCTTCTAATTAGTCTCTAAAAAGACCAAGCTCATTAGAAAAGACCAAAAGACTAACTAAAAACTATAATATGGATTCATCCACTTTTCAAATGAATTTTCGCGGATCTTCTGGGTCAAACCGGGTTCCGGTGGTTCCGGGTTCCGGGTTAGGTATAAATATAAAAAAACCAGAAAGAGATCACAATTCACCACTAATTCACATTAGAGAGAGAAACATTCCAGATTTAGAGAGAGAGAGAGGGGAGAGAAGCAGAACCTACGCCGATCGGTTCTCAGTCGCCGGTGGATTCTCGCCGGATCGATTTCTATCTTCGGCATGGATGAGGCGGTTCTCGTCTACAAAGGCATCGTCAGAGAATTCGTAAGTATTATTTGAACCGTATTTATCTCAATTTGGGGGAATTTGTATTCATCCTTATCTTCCTCCATTTCATTCCCAACAGTTGAGAGAACAGGGCAAGTGAAGAAGGAAAAACGTAGCTAGGATGGCGATTTTGGATTTTGAGTGTGTTAATCTTCGATTTCCTTAATCTGCTCCACCGGTCGTGTTGTTCAATATTAGATCTCTGTTTTGATACCAATTTTATCTTCATCAATGGTGAATTTGAAGGAAATCAAGTCTCTAGGTATTCTAATGGTAGTGGTAGTTATCTTCTAATTTACCATTGTTATTTTGTTTTCTGTTGTCAGTTTCTCGTATTTACT
>JAQRGC012187413.1:0-11834 GCA_028659135.1 Plantago lanceolata
ATAATTGTCTTCGAACCATTCTGTTGGGACAGTGATTAGCTGATATCTGGTAAGAAACAAGCAGATTAGGATAATGTCTAAATAGTCGTAACTAAAAATGAAGCAAAAATGTGCTTATAACCAACCAGCCACCTTGTCAGCTTATCCTCGTTCTCAGTGCGATCATCATATGGCAGTGTGAAAGAGAAACCCATGCCTGAAAGTGAAGCAGGGAAATCTTCAAGGTGTAGGATATCCATTGGAGATGGTTCATAATTTGGATCGAATATCTCAGTAGCCTGAAGTGGAAATCAAAAGCTATTGTTATAGGATCATAAGAGATCTAGAGAGAAAAGACCGAAACAGTACAGAAGGAGAGTTAGCTAGTAGATACATTTTTATAGTTTATGTAAGATATCTATGTATTGTATTTCTTCCACCAACAGTCTGCAAGAACACAACTTACACGCTGAAGATAATAATTAGCAATGGTTGGCAGCATTTCCAGTTGACTTGCGTGTTTCAAGGTTTCATGGAACCCTTGATCTTTCCACAGTTCCACAATCATAGTTGCATATTGCCGAATAAAAGAAGCAGAAGAAAAATCCCAACTTTCTGATCCATGCAACATCCATTTAAAATATACCTTCAATCTGGCACTGATCGAGTATATAGCATTTTCAACATTGCCATCAGAATAGCCTATTAACCAAAAAACAGTTCAATGTTTTCAATCTTCACTACATAAGCATAATTAAGAGAACATGTTGCAGAATACAGTAATGTATCATCAAACTGAGTTCAGATTCAGTAACATAACCAAAGATGATATTGTAGCTTATATAGTACTTAAAACAACATACGACTTCAGATATTTTTAGACAGCAAGTTGCATATAGTACTTAACGAAGTGCACAGTAACTCAAATGACTGTTGAAATGAGGAAGATTGAAGCAGATGTGTACTTACAACTAAATTGTGGCCTAATGTTAAGAGAACATGTTGCAGAGTACAGTAAACATACTTCCATGCATTGTTATATATACCTGTACCGCCTTGTTCATCAGATGCTTGAATTCGCTTGTACTCATTCAAACTTTCTACTTCAAATTGTGAGCAGGCTTCGAGGAGTAAAGAAATGTAGCCGTGTAAATTGCTCCATATCAGCAATCTGATGCCATTTAGCTCATCCTCCAAGAAAGGTATGTCTTTGTAAAGAAATTTGGCCTGAAAATGCAATATATCCAAATTCATAATACAGCATCTCAAGCCGGACGTAGAAGTTTAATTGGATGACATAAGGCCAAAATTGTGTGAATCCAGAATAATGCATGGCTAAATGAAACAAAACCATTAGTACGAACTCCAAATCCATCATTCAGAGAATTAACCAGATTTGAGACAAAATTATGTTACTATCTGGCCTCTGCATGCATGAGAGAAAGAATGTATAACACAACTACTTTGCTGCTGCTTTCTATAAATCAAGAGCCAGAAGCAAATCACTAGCTAGTTGTTATGACAATTGCTATTAAGATAAATATTAAGTACGTACTTGCATCAATGTAAAACGACTTGCATTCTGTACGCTCACATGCCTGAATTCACTACTGCATGTATGACCAAGCTACGAATTAAGATAGTTTTCAAAATTAGGAAGACAGCTGGGAGCTGGGGGAGGGGGCAACACACTAACAGGAAGGCCTAATGCATTCAAGTGCTAATTTTTTTTATCATGACTAATACGGTGAGAGTATAGACGTGTCAAATCATGCTCATCAATCAAAATGCAACTATCACCTGCTTAAAAATGGCAGTCGTCCCAGATCCTCTGCATCCAATCAAAAGAAATTTAAATAAATCCCCCTGCTCCATGTAGTTCAGTAACGATAGATTTCGAGAAGCACGGGAAGGCTTAGGAGGGAATGGAAGAGAGAATACTGAACAAAGCATCTTCATCCCGGGCTGAAAAGTAATAATTTAAGGTTAAGTTATCTACATAAACAGTGAAGAGCCAGCGCAAAACAACAGATGAATCCATACATGAAGAGTAATCACACCTTTCTCCAGATACTCCCTCTAGTCTGCATATTTGCTTCTTCTCCATATGAGCCATCTTCGTTCATCCAAATATGCATATTGCGGGGACACTTTACACCAATCAGCTGCTAAGCCATAAAGCAGAACATCACAGTTAACAAAATGATGAGACAGAATCACATTTAGTAAACTTCTACCTTCAAAACACGGAGCTCCACTTTCGTGATCTCACGACCATTGATATAAACTGATGTGTTCGTATTGCTTGCATATGCATCAATGGGACCCCCAACATCCAGATTAGCAGTAATAATCTGAGACGGCTTGTTCCCGACCTGACAATCAGTAATCTTGATATTATTAAAGGAACAACAACGCACATGATAACTTTTCAATAGATTCATTCATCCAATGAGACCGATCAAAACAACAATATATGCGAAAAACATGAGAATCAATTTCATTCGAACCACAGAGTTTGATCAAGTTTGAGACTGAATAGTGAATACTGACCATTCCCCAGAAACCGGCGTACTTGTCATACCAATAGGTTCCTGGTCTGAGCTTACGTGGCGGATTCCAGCAGCTGAGCAGAAGAACGAGTTCCCTGTTACCAAGAGGCTTGCTATTGACATAGACATTCTCAGGTTTTAACAAATCTGATGATGAGTTTCCAATAGCAAGCTCATTAATTTCTGAGTGGTTTGCAACAATGCTCTGCAGGTACGAAGAATTCGAAGCTGAAAATTCCTCTGGAAATGCAGAAAGGGTGCTAAAATCAGATGAGCCGGAGCTTAAACTAGAAGCAAAGCATAGTTCTCGAAGCTCCTCTTGCCGGACTACAGCAGAAACTAATCTCTCCCAGTTATCATAGATGCTTGACATAATAGTACTAATGAACTTACAATAACTTCTTTCTTTTCTTTTTGTCACTTCAATCCTGATTCCTGAAGCATATTAAGTCAAAGTAAACGGAATGACCGTTGAAATGTAAGAGCCTAAATATCCTAAGTCAAAGTCAACGAATTGACATGAAGAAAGTATTGTAGTCCATACTCCATGGTGTCACTTTATAGACCTGTAAAAGTTCGGTAATGCAATCCGAAGTGCGATTTCAACCATTCGGATACCAGTTCCAATCTTAATGTGTAATAAAGTTCGAAAAATGTAATAACTTTCTGATCTTAAATCGAGGGAATTCGCACAAAATTACACACCTGACTAGCTGGCTGTCCATAGTATAGTACTACTAATAATTCAAGTGCAGAAGTTCAAAACACAGCAAATTCATTCAAAAAAATTTAACTGCGGAAGATGATGACATTCCATAGTAGCTTCTTCTTGGAGTACTTGTTCGTGACTTCAAATACACATGTATCACCCTCTTTCAGCGCATTATCTTTCACAAACTCCTTCCAACCGCAGTTTATTTTTGCGTTAAATGACCATAAGACACAAGTCACACTCCATGTCATATCCTTAACTTGAAGCTTCAGCTTGTTGCGCTTTGCAGGCAAATGTTCCTTCGCGAAGGATAATGGGATACTCTGCATGGTAGATGTATGCAGATGTTATGAAACACAAAAAGTAGCTTATGATCAGGCATGATTTATATGTGAACATCAGTTACTGAATCATATGCTAAGTGGTAAGTGTTAACTTACCAAAGAAAATCGACCACTAACATAAGATGGCTGCATGATTCTTATGCAGATTGGGTTGTCGGACACGAGCTCTTTAGCCATTCTATATGTCCTGCAGTTTTCCTTACCAATAGTCCTTTTCATTTCAGCGCGTTCTTCTGGAAGAAAAGACAAAAGTTATATATTGATACTAATCGACATTTTGAAAAAAAAAAAACTAGAAAATGTTCTTCTATACAACTTCAAGCTTAAGATTAATGTAATCTGTACCTTTACCGTAATTCCTTTTCCTCTTTCCCTTTTGGCCTGTAAAGACATGTTTCATGATTATAGCAGAATCCTCTGATTCCGATTCACCCACCACTGTTTTTGGCTCCCGAAAGATGGTGACATTCCACAATAACTTCTCGCACTTGTTCACCTCAAATACACAGGCATCACCTACCTTTAGGTCATTGTCCTTAGAAAATTTCCTCCATCCACCGCCTGTTTTAGCTTCACCACGCAGCACAAAGCAAGTCACAGTCCATATTCCTTTTTTCTTGATGTTAAGCCTTAACTCGTTCCTCTGTTCAGGTAAATGTTTCCTTGCAAAATCTAGAGGAATCTGTTTTGTACAAAGAAAGAATGTTACAGCGGCCAATATAATTCAATATTACTGAACTCTGCATGGTTCACGTACCGAAGCAGGTCCAGAAGTAACAAAAGATGGCTGCATGAGACAGATGCAGGACGGATTGCTTGACTTGAACGCTTTTGCCCTTTGGTAAGCTACACATGCTTCCTTATCAGTAATCGTAGTCCTATTTTTCTTAGATACCTGTCCTTTAGCTCCTCTACCTTTTCCTACAGCTAGAGTACACACGGCCAGTTAAAAATAATAAGAAAACAAAAACATAACTTCTTCACAAGTTAGTCAAACTATGAATGTTAATAGGATACCTTTAGCATAATTCCTTTTTCGCTTTCCCTTCAGATCTGGCAGAGCCTCTTCCAAGATTGCAGCACAGTCCTCTGATTCGGATTCGTTCACCTCCATTTTTGGCATTTGATCATCTTCACTAGCATCATCAGCATGAGGATATTCAACCTCCATGGCAGTCATGTCAAATATAAAAACATCAAAATGTGATTTCCCATCATACTCGAACACCAACATGTGACCAATGCTTATCGCATAATAGTCTTTGAATTTCTTCCAGCCATTATAGAACCAAGTTTCACCATCAAGTTGAACCAACTTTACTTGCCTTACTGATCCATTAGGGGCCTTAAGAGTAACTTTATCAGGTAGGACCCGACCATATTTCCGGATAAAGCCTGTCGGAATTCTCTGTAATATACACCTCTATCAAGATCACAAACATAACCAGTAAAAAAACGAAAATGATAATATTGAAATTAAACAAAGCTAAAAATCAAAAGACTAGTACCAGCACTTGGAACAAGAGTTATTTGGAGATCTATCTTTTGATATACTATATGATGGTTCTGAAATGTAAATCTAGCTATTGTTTTGCTATTCTAAAGTTCAAATCTATCTAATGATTCTGCTTCTCAGTAAGTATTGCTGCTCTGCTCCTTATGGTATGCAAATTAAACCGAAAAGAAACAAACTTATAAATCCGATGAACATGCATACAAAGCAGTTACAGATGATGAAATGAAGGATCATCAGCCAACAATATCAACAAGCAAAAACACATGAAGTAAAGAAAGCACCATGCATTTAATTAAAGTGATAGTACTATTATATAAACATGCTTTGTGATATATATAAATGTACACTTACAAGTTTGTCATCCTCAGGATTGACAATGATCTTGAAAAATTTGGGAGACTGCAGTGACAGATTTGATGATGAACAATGTTCTTGCTTGCCTTTTCTACCCATTTCTCCACAACAGAATGTGATTAGAGTAAGAAAGAAAGGTGAAAGTAATGGTTTTAGATATAGCCTGATGAGGATAATAAATTTTCTTGAAACATCAACTTCAAGTAATGATGATAATTCTACATTAATTAATTACTTTTAGGACTAGACTAGACTGTCCTGATAAGCCATGATAACTTTTTAAAATTCACAAATGAATTCTTTTTGGTATATATGAATTAGACTTAACTCCCTGTCGAATTCAACGGAGCCTTAATGTTTCATAATCTTTAAGGTTATGCAAATTAAATGGGTAAAGTACTAGTCTTTGCTGGTAATATAACTCTCAGATTCTTGGGCAATTTCTGTGTATTCGATTTTCAATTGCGGATCACAGTGACATTCAATATCTGTCTGTTGTTCTTATTCAGTTCAACAACATGCACAGGCATCACCAAGTTTAAACTTCAAACAGTTATCATGTTATAGGCATTTAGTTATACTCGATGGCTGGTCACGGTTTTGGTTCTTTAAGGCTACTTGCTACTTTAACCTTATAGATATGCCATAACTGATCACAAAAGCAGGGAAATCGATTACTCGAATACTACTACTATAGCTAGTTCAAATCAGAGGAGTTCACACAAAACTAAACACTTGCAGGCTGTCCATAGTGTACTAATGATGCAAGAACAGAAGTCGAAAACACAGCATTCATTTTAACTACGGAAGATGGTGACATTCCACAACAACTTCTTGCACTTGTTCACTTCAAACACACATGTATCACCTACTTTCAGCGCATTGTCTTTCACAAATTTCACCCATCCAGAAGTCATTTTTGCACTGCTACTCCATATGGCACACGTCCCATTCCATGTTGCATCCTGAACCTGAAGCTTCAGCTTGTTGCGTGTTTCAGGCAAATGTTCCTTCGCGAAGGATAACGGAATATTCTGCTTGGTAGATAAACAACGTTACAAAACATAAAACTACCTAAAATCAGGCATGGTCTATATGAGAACATTGGTTACTTCATCATATGCCAACTCACCAAATTAAACGGAACAGTAACATAAGATGGCTGCATAACTGTTATGCAGATTGGATTATCGAACACATGCGCCTTGGCCATTTTATATGTCCTGCAACTCTTCGGATTAAGAATCCTTCTCATTTTAAGGCTCTCTTCTGCAAACAAAAAAAAATGTTAAACACAAATACTAATTGCCATTTTTAAAAAGTAAGCCAAACAATGCTTCTTCTTTACAGATCAAATTGAGATTTATGTTTTCTTTACCATACCAGAATTCATTTTTCCTGACTTTTACTTTTACCTCGAAAGATGGTGACACTCCATAACAAGTTATCATGCTTGTTCACTTCGAACACGCACACATCACCAACCTTGAGACCATTGTCCTTGACAAATTTTTTCCATTCACCAGTCACACTAGCTTTGCCTGGGCTCAAGGAGCATTTCACGCTCCATGTTCCCTTTGCTTTAACGTGAAGCCTTAATTTGTTCTCCTGTTTAGGTAAATTCTCCTCCGCAAAACATACTGGAACACACTGTTTTGCATGTAGTTAAAAAAGAAAACGTTGTTACTCAGATGCAAAATATTACTCCACGTCTCCACAGAGAATTCAAACGATCAACTTACCAAAATGGTCGGATAAGTAACATAAGATGGCTGCATGAGGCAAACACAGAATGGGTTGTCTGACTTGAAAGCTTTCGCCCTTTGATATGCTACACATTTTTCCTTGTCCATAATGGTAGTCATTTTCTTCTTCGATACATGTCCTTTAACTCCCCTACTACATTCACCTGTATATACGAGTAACAACCAATCAGTTCAGAACTATAAACAAACAACAATTAAGCTATCTTCATCCCAAATCAAACTTTGTTTAAACATCAGTTAGCCTTTACCATAGTTCCTTTTCCGTTTTCTGCTTAGAGTCGTGCGAACCTCTTTCAAGATTACACAAGAATCATCTGATTCAGATCCATTCTCCCCTGCTTTGGCCGGCACTTGATCACCATCATCTTCATCAGCATCATCAAGAGGATATTCAATCTCCACAGTGGTCATGTCAAATATGAAAACATCGAAATGTGATTTTCCATCATACTCAAACACCAGAACATGACCAGACTGTATCGAATAATAATCTCTAAACTCCTCCCATCCCTTATACAACCATGTTTTACCATCCATCTGAACCAACTCCACTTCTCTTACTTTGCCATTAGGAGCCTTGAGGGTGACCTTAAGAGGCAGATTCCCTCTGTATTTCTGGGTAAAACCTGTAGGTAGTCTCTGTTGGATAAAATACAACTCAAGATCACAAACACAGCTCTGAATAAAAACTGATAAAATATGAAAATACAAACCAAACTATCAAAAAAAGAGTAGTCATATTCATCAATTAGTATCATAATTAACTGGCAATTAACTTAATTATAAAGGAAATTAACTGACAGATCTTGAAAAAGATTAAAGATTAAACATGCAGCATCATCAACAAGGCAAACACATAGAGTTAAGACTTAAGCAATACATGCAGTACAATAATTACAGTAAATTTGAAGTATTAGTATCTGGGTTTTACTTACAAGTTTGTCATCTTGAGGATTGACAACAATCTTGAAGAATCTGGTAGTCTGTGAAAGATTTGAAGGTGATCCATTATCATCAGCATCATCATCATAACATTCTTGCTTGCACTTGCCATCCATTACTGCAAACTCTACTACAGTGTGTGGTGGTTAATTAGATGAAGAAAGAAAAGTGAAAAATTTGGTAAATTCTGGTTTAATTATACACTGAAGCCAAGAAATGTTCTTGAACAGTTAACTGATCATGATGATGATTTTTACTTGGCGTGTTTCTCTGTTTTTACTGTCTGTCTTTCTGGGATTGGCCTAGCTTGAGGGCTGATGGTAATTTTTTATTTTTACACACTACACTAAACTTGCTGATTTGTATCAACATTATGTATGATTTTGGATAATTTCTTCAAATAGTCCATATCTAACAAGTGGAAAACAAATAGTAATGCAAATAACTTGGTAGTTTAGCCACAAAAAAAGTTGGATAGGTGATAGTTGATACAGACCAGGAGATGCATTGCTGCTATATCATATTTTAGTTGTTTAAGCTCACAAAACGGGCGCTAAACGCTCTACATACGTTTGCTGGTAATCTAACTTAACTCTCAGGCTCGTGCACTTCTTCAGTTGCGGAAAATAGTGACGTTCCATACACGTTTGTCGTTACTATTCAGTTCAAAGACACATGCATCACCAAGTTTGAGATCATTTTCATCCCTGAAATACTTCCAACCAGTAGTTATATGTCCATTTGGCTCCAGGTATATGCACACAACAGGCCACGTTTTCCCATTGGAAAGACAAAGTTTAATGCCGTTCTTCATGCCATGGAAATTATCCCTCACAATTTGCACTGGTACAGTCTGCAGCCAAGCAAATGAAAGTCATGTTCGTGGTGGCCTCGATGGAAGAATATACTGGCCGAAAACTGATAGTTAAGGATTGAAATATACCAACTGATGACGAGACATATAAGAAGGCTGCATGAACGCTACAAAGGATAAGTGGGGTATTGTGTTCTCTTCCCTATACGCTTTCGCCCTTCTGTATGCAATGCTTGCTCTTTTGTCGATTGTTTTGGCCTCTTTGGAGCAACGTGTGCCAAATGATTTATTATGTCAGGAAAACCACCAGTAGCTAGAACAAATATAAAGAAGAAATAAACCAACAAAACATCAAGTTTTCTTCAAGGCTCACTTTTGATTTGGGAACATAGTATTCTCAATTCTGGCATCTTTGTCATTATTCCTTGACGATCATCCTCTATTCGATTGACACACTGGACCTGGATCACATTCTTTGCTGCATCGAACACAAGTGAGTAAGTTTTTCCGATCTCTAACTGATTCTCTTCACAGAAGTTGGTCCATCCTGCAGCCAGGTGGAGCCTAATGGAATCCTTGTACGGCCACTTCTCCAGTATAACAGACCAATACCGCTGCTTGGGTGGATACTCTAGCGTCACAGATTTGGTGTTCGTTAAACCAGCCTTCTCAGCAAAATCCATGGGAACCGTCTGAAAGTTAGAATAGAACATTTGTGAAACAGAGATATCACACTCAGTAGTCAGTACTACTAAACCGCACCTTTAAATGTCATTCTTTTCATGTTTTGAGCTTGAAGTTCAACCCTCTATTCAGCAGAATTCGAAAACAGATAATAATAAACTAACTTGAATCTATCTGACAAAACATGAGGAATCCAGAAGGTATTGTCAATTAAGAACTTACCTGTCGTGAACAATGCTCGAGGACGAACTCAGATTTTGGACTAGTAGAGTTGTCGAGCTCAGAATCACATTCTTCAGTCTTTGAATCATCATACTCCACCAAATGTTCATTACTGACATGGTCTTTTTTAAAGAAATTGAAACAAAAAAAAGGTCACAGACTATTGAAAATGGAATACCAATATGAATCACATAGCAAGAAACAATGAAACATTTTAATATAACTTTCATGCAATCTTTTGTGAAACTACAGAAAACCATTCTGTTAGTAAAAGAATAAAAGAAAAGAAAACGAAAACGAAAGAGGATCTGACCTTTAGGCTCCTGCTTCAGTTTTAGCAAATCTAATGCAAGTCCAAGAGTCGTTTTTTCCAGATCACTCGTGTTCGTCTGGATGCTTTGATGATGATAGTTCGAGGAACAAGCCTTAGCTTCAGAATGTTGTTTCTCTCCGACCCCGAGTGATACGCTTGTAGTTCCAGTAGCCAACTTTTTCCCCATCTGATCATCAGGAGTGGAGCAATCAGACAATCTTTTCCGGCTAGGAGTCTTTTTCTCCTCTCTATACGTGTTCTCAAGATCTTTCCCTTTACCTTTATCAATCCCGTTCTTGCTACTTTTCATCTTTTCCACTAGTACAACAGAGTCATCATCTGTTTCTGGCCCAACATCCCCATCATGTTCTGGTACTGGCCTTTCAGCTGCTACATTCGCATTGACAGCTTTTACACACTCACCAAAAGCAGCAACTTGGTTTTCTATCTCGGACGCAGACAGATCAAGTATCCGAACATGAAACATGGAAGTCCCATTGTAGTCGAACAACAAGAAGTTCCCAATGGTTATTGAGTGACAGTCCCAGAATCCTTCCCATCCATTCTCCAGCCAAGTTTCACCGTTGGATTCAATCACTTTAACATTCCATAACCGACTATTCGGAACCTTGAGCAAGATGCTTTTCGGAAAATTCTGTCCATATTTTTGCATAAACTCAACAGGAATTCTCTGTGGTGCATAAATATCAATATGAGTGACTGAAAATCATCTTTAAGTTATTGAATGAACGAAAATATAAACGTATCATCATCGAAACTTACCATCTTGTTCGCATCGGAGACGTTCACAATCTTGAAAAACTTCGGCTCCCTGGCGGAGACGCCATGTTCGGGGCGGCTTTGACCGGCTTCCATCAGTCCTTGTATGATTGTGGCTCTGGACCTATTTCATTAGTTATATGATATGATCAAAATGGAGGTTTTTTATGTGATAGATGAAACTTGAAGGCTTTTGAGATTACTACTACTACTAGTACTATATACTGAAAAGTAACGTTCCAAACACAGACAATTAACAGTGTAAATGGATGCTGATTCTTGATTAATACAGACAGTTACTGAGAGCTAGTCAAAGGGATCAATCAATACATACAATTAACTTTCCATTACTGCATAAATATATTTTCTTGACTGTTTAGAATCAAACAAATAATTGAAGATACTTTTCATTACTGCATAAAATGTTTGTAATCAATGTTTGATCTTCACATTATGAAGCCCCAGATCAATTTCTTGATCAATATCTTCAAGAAAATACCAATATTTCCAGATTTCCAGAAATGAACAGGCAATAATCAACAGGCAAAGAAGCAAAAACATACATATAAAGTATAAACTGCAAAAGAATATAAATTTTGCATTTTAATTTGAGTACTTACCAGTTTCTTCTTGTCATGAAAAACTTGGGAGATTGAGAAGGCTGAAAATTGGGAGTCTAGTAATGGTTAAATTAACCTAATTAGTAATTACTCCAATTTATCTGGACTTGAACAATTGACTAAATTGCTATAATTGCGCTTATTGATTGCTTCTATTTTATTCTTTCTAGGACTATATATAGAGAGACTACCTAGAATACAGCATATTGAACCTTTCAGTTTTCCAGTGTTTTTTT
>JAQRGC012188344.1:0-16265 GCA_028659135.1 Plantago lanceolata
AAACGTCCTCATTGCTATATATTGTCTGTAAGATTGTTTAGGAGTCTTACAGAACTCTAATGATGGAGATCATTAGTGCTATTTCAGTGAGGCCCTATGGGTCATACATACGGTTGTTGTAAGTCCAGTGATATATTAATTGGATATTGATTCGATCATTATTAATTAATAACATGGAGAAGTTAATTTGAAATTGAATTTTAAATTAACTTAATATGTTGAGAGAAAATCAAGAAAAGTAAAACTGGGCGGGAATTCCCGAACCGGGCCAATTGGACCCGGTCCAGGACCGGGCATGAAGACCGGCCCCAAGGGGGTCGAGTCTGTGAGGCCGGCGGTTTTGGGAAGGGAGAATCCCTCCCCACTTTGTTTCCTTCTAGATTTTATTTTCTTGGGGCCTAAGTCAAACTCCTAATTAGACTCCTAAATTGTTTAGAGTCCTATATGGAAATTTGGTTAGGAGATTTGGCTATAAATACAATTCATTGTATTTTAGTTTAATACACAATATTCTCCATAGAATATCTATAGCATATTTTCTCCATCTCCAGATTTCGAATAAGGTCTTCCTAGCGACTTTGGCTTACAACGATCTGTGGATACCAAGGTCTTGAAGTTGTGCATGAATCATCCTGACGAAGAGCTTGACGTGTTCGAATTTGAGGATTACTCAGACGATCTTGCTGCCCTTACAGACGAGTAAATCGCAGAGCTTTATTTCATCAACGAACAAAACGAACTACCGGTTGATCCGATTCAGTAAGTGTATCAACCCATATCATATAATCATGTGCATGATTTATAATATGTTAAGAAAATTTTCAAACTTCCGCTGCACTACCTTAGAGATAATTCTTATCATATTTATAACAAATTCCGCATGACTTCCATACTTTAATTTGATAAGTATCAGCAACCCTTTCAAGTTGCTGGGAAACTAGTTTTATACAACAAAGATTTTAATGACTATTCACCTCCCTCCTAACCTTTAATCTTGTTGTCTAAGGGACCAACACTTAAATTAAGTGGGAAACAATTGCTTGCTTATCTTGTTATTGCCAGTCTATTAATTAAGATTTTTCTTAGCATGCATAAATTTTGTGAAGAGGACTGACAGGGGGAGATTATAAGTGTATAAGACAAATAATTAGTTCCATAGTTTTAAGTTATTGTGTGCATGTTCTTGAGCTACAAGGAATGAAGAAGAAGTCTCTGAAAGCAAGACTTACATCAATATGGAGAAGAAAATCATACAAGAATCCTACTTATGGAAAGAACATAACACAAGAAGATAAACTAAAGAAGAAATTTAGAACCGACTTTAATCTGCAGACTTCATAAGAAAAACTACCTTACAACTTCAAGATAGTATAGATGACTTGCCTGGTGAAGATCAAAGTGAAGACTATATATACATTAGCAAGGAGTCGACTATAACAGAAGGAGAATTATTTGAAGCTTAGCATGATACGTTACCCTTCGCATGTTTCTGTGTTTTGCAACTAGTAGTAGCTGCCGTATAGGTTGAAGTTTTCAAGTTCATCTTTGTAAACTTATTCTATTTAGTATAAGGTCATTTAAGGCCTTCTGAATAGTTCCTACGAGACTATTTTTAGTTTATCATGGAGTAGTATTTTACAGTTGCGTGTTACTTTACTCTGTAATAGTTTTCTGTAGGTGCCGAATCTAGGTGTCCTTGACACCATTAACACAACACATGCTTCATGGGTTAAAACTTGGTACTTATCCCATTAGAACTTTCAGTATATATAACCATGAAAGAAAAGAAGACAGAAACTAGCTAGCATCATGAATTTGTGAGGCTATGTCTATTACTAATTTTTAAAAGAGACCAACTTATGTAAACACCATAAAAAGACCAACACAAAATAATTAATGACTCATTTAGGATCATTTTATTACCTACGCGTGTTGTGGGTTTGTGTTGGTCTTTTTTTGGTCTTTTTAATAGTTGCGTGTTGGTCTTTACCTAACGTCATTCATGCTTTAGATGATTGACAGGTGCCATCGCCCCAAAAAAAGTGTCATATTTATAATTTAATATCTCAATATACATTTGTTCAAAAAAAAATTCGTTTTCACTAAATTAATTTAATCGGTAAGATTTACGAATAGAGATCCATCATGCATATGTTCCGACAATTTTTTTTTTTCGAAAATATTTACAAACTGATAACTTATTAGTTTGTAAGTTTTTTACTTTTTTTTATGGAATTCATTGAGAATCAATGAAATACAGTGACAGATCAGGGAGAGAAATACAAAATTGAGAGTTGAGAGATGAGAAACCTAATTGTTTTGCGCCGGCAACCTTCAACCTCTTATACACTAAATACACCATGAGATATGTATGGAACTCAATGAGGAATTCAGTGAGAATCAATGGAAAACATTGAGAAATCGGACAACTGAGAGATGAGAGCTCCATCCGATAGAATTTCAGAGAGAGAGAGAGAGACGAGCTTGAATAAGAAGAAATAAAAAGAAAAGGATATTTATGCCGCTTGAGGTTAAAAAAATCATGACATAGATGAAATTAGGGTTAAAAAAATAGAATAACTTATATTTGCAATAGTTATTTCTAAGGGTCATTATTTGTATGTAGGAGTACTAACGTGGCTCTTATATGTAAATTTTTTTAGTTATTTATTATGTTCGAGTGGATAATTTCGACAAGTTCAAATTGGTGTTGAACTAGGAATTATGACAACTCTACAATTCTATTGAGTTTACATTCGATCTACATCGACAATTGGTTTTCCCTTTCTTAACAAAGGTTGATCAGATTAGAAGGTCTTCTCCTATGAGAAGTTTACTTGAATAGAGAATCATTGAAGAAATCGACTTTAGAGAGATGAGGTTATGACAACTTGGTGTTCAACATGGATTAGGAATCATGACAGCTTGAATACTAAATGTGTTGTCCGATTAGAAGTTGAGGAGATTTACAAGTTTGATTCAATGAAGGATTCTGCACGACTAAAGGTGTTTCACAACACTATATAATCGACATTGAAGCAACGAAGATTTTGAGATTCATTCTTGAAGTTTAGAGCTTTCTGTTTAGAGTTTTGTTTAATTTCATAATCTGTTTACGCAAGCAATTTTATATATTCCAGTAGAATATATATGAGTTGATTCTCACATAGATAGATTATCTAACGTGTGTGTGTCGTTTACTAGATTAGTGCGTTTAGCTTATCTGTACTCATTATTATTTGATCTAGTCGTTTTTGCTTTCATAGCATCTAGTTGTTGTTCATCAACAGTTAGAAAAAGTTTAATACGTGTGTTCTTTACCGCAGCTTTACTTATTACTCTGTGCACATATTAGTTTGTCTTTTACAGATTGTGAAGTTGTGATCGAAGTTGTCATAACTTCAGGTGCAACTTCGATATCTGATAGGAATAACATACGTACTCTGTTGGAATTTTAGATCTTGGACTAACTCTTATTGTTTTTTAGAGTGCACCTATTTTATCAATTGGCATCGAGAGCTTGTTGCTGTTTTTTCTTAGTGATCTTACAGGTACAAGATGGATTCCCAAGCGTTGCTTACATCAAATCCTAATGTTGGGTGCATGCCAGTGCTTGATGGTACAAACTACGCCTATTGGAAGTTGAGAATTCGAACATATCTAAAGTCTATAGATGGCCAGTGTTGGGAGGCTTGTCTCAAGCATTATGTGCTTCCACTCCAGGATGTTGATGCACAAGGAGACAAACCACCTATGAAGTACTCAGATTATACCCCGGCTCAGAAGGCAGACTACAACAATAATGAGAAGGCTCTTAATGTTCTCTTTACTTGGGTCGATACTCATATGTTTAGACTTATCTCTAACTGTAATTCTGCACAACAAGCATGGGATATTTTGCAGAGTCATTGTGAAGGTGACAGCAGTGTCAAAGACACGAAACTGAGAATGCTAGCCACTAAGTTTGAGAGACTCAGAATGGAGGTGGATGAGGATATTTCAACCTACTTTTCCAAACTCATGGACTTATCCAATGAATCAGCTCAGCTAGGTGAAGTCATGTTTGTAACTACTTTGGTACGTAAAGCCATGAGATCCCTCCCCCCTAAGTTCAATATGAAGATTTCTGCTTTAGAAGAAAGTCATCATTATACTAAGTTGGACCTTACTTCTCTTATGAACATTTTTAAGACTAATGAGATGAATATGCAAGATCAGGATGAACACTATGTGAAATCTTCTAATGCCCTTAGGATTAAGATAGATCATAGTGATGATAATGTTTCTCTTGATGATTTTGATGAAAATAAGTCTAAGGCCTACCTTATTAAGAGAGTTAGGACCCTTTTTAAGAAGTTCGATAAAGCCAAGGTTAGTAGTGAATCCCAAGCCAATGCCTTTAAGCCCAAAATTGGTTCAACACCCTCCAAATTTCGCAAAGATCTTCCAAAGAAACCCTACACAGAAGTACCTAGGACAGACTCCAAGACCTATGATAAGATTCAATGTAGAGCTTGCAAAGGATGGGGTCATTATGCCAATGAGTGTGAAAATACTGAAAGGAAAGTCAAGGGAACAACGTTTTGGGTTGAATTGGATGATGAGGAGGAAGTAGAATCGGATACAGATGAAGTTATCTCACTAGTTGCCATAGAAAACAGTGAGGTTGTCGACAGGGTTGCTACAACTTCTGCCATAACTCCACCTGAGGTACATGATTCTTCTCTAAATATTGTCAATTTTATTGCTAGTACTTATAACTGTGATGCAGGACTTGAGGAAGATGTTGAAACCGATGAGGATCTGGATGATAATACAACTCCAGAGGAAGCCATACTCGAACTTCAAGGAATGATTGTGGTACTGGTCAATGATTGCAGACTAAAGCAAGAGTCCATCGACAGTCTGAAGAAGGTGGAAACCTTGCACTCCACGGTTATTAGTCTCGAGGTTGCCTTGACCAAGAAAGACAAAGCCTTTGAATCTGTAAGTGCAAAGTTACTCAAGGTTGAAGGAACTCTCGGTCAGTACACTAACTCTTCTGATTTACTTAAAGAATGTCTGAACATTGGAACCACAGGTAAAACAGGGTTAGGTTTTAAATAAAAAGTTGTGAGTAAGTCTGGTCCCCCAAATTTCCCTTTAGGACCAAAGTTTGTGAAACCTAAGGGTGATTCCAAAGATGTCAAATCTAAGGAAAAGCCTGAAAGGAAACCCAGAGTTTATCATTGTAGTTTTTGCAACAAAAAGGGTCATCTTAAACCTTACTGCCATGATTATCACAAAACTTTTGCTAAGAAGAAAGCTGTAACACCAGAGTTGTCTAAGGAGTGGCCCAACACCGATGACAAACTGACGTGTCAGTTCCTTCTGAAACTCCAACAAACCCTGATTCCCCTGAAACTGTTCATCTAGTATGCAATATTGTTCTATCTGTTGTAGATACTAATGTTGCAGGTACATGGTACTTTAATAGTGGTTGTTCCCGTCATATGACTGGAAATTCAGCGTTCATTAAGGATTTTACACCAATGAAGGGTGGTACTGTGACCTATGGAGGAGGTACCAAAAGCAAGATCCTTGGAAAAGGTGTCTTGAACATTGATGGATATCCACCTTATACAGATGTTTATCTTGTTGAAGGACTCAAAGTTAACTTGTTCAGTATAAGTCAATTGTGTGATGATGATCAATTTGTTATGTTTAACAAAGAAGCTTGTACTGTATACGATTCTGCAAATAAGTGTGTGATGACAGATTTGAGATCTGGTGATAATTGCTACTCGACTGGAAAGACTATTCTCTAGTAATCAGGTCAAGACTGAGGATGTTGTGATCCGGCATAAGAAACTTGGACATGTTGGGTATTATAATATGGCCAGGATTCTCAAGCTGGAAGCTGTTCGTGGTGTTCCAAAGTTATCCAAAGCTGGAAAGATGGTATGTGGAGACTGCCTAAAAGGTAAACAAACTCGTGTTACCCATGGAGTTGTGACAACTCCAGACCAGCCATCAGGTACAACCTCGTGTTTTGATCTTTTACATATGGATCTTATGGGTCTAGTAGAGGTAGCTACGTTTAATGGTAAGAAGTATGCTTTTGTTATAGTTGATGATTTTTCTAGAACTTATACAACATGATTAAGAATGTTTACAAAACCTCCATCAAAAGAATTAGGACTGATCATGGAAGAGAATTTGAAAATTCTTTGTTTACTGATTTTTTTAATAAAACTGGTATCTTCCATGAATTTTCTGCACCCAAAACCCCTCAGCAAAACGGGATTGCAGAACGCAAAAACAGGACTATTCAGGAGATGGGGAGAGTTATGCTTAATTCTATGAATGTTGCTAAGAAATTTTGGGGAGAAGCTTTTAACACTGCTTGCCATGTCATAAACCGTGTTTATCTAAGGCCAGGAACCACTATGACACCTTATGAGGTTTTGAAGGAAAAGAAACCTAACTTGAGCTATTTTCATATCTTTGGCTGTACTTGTTATATTCTGAATGACAGGGATCTCTTGAGGAAACTTGATTCCAAGAGTGACAAAGGGATCTTTCTTGGCTACTCCAACAACAGTCATGCCTATAGGGTGTACAACATGAGGCTAAAGACTGTTCACGAGTCAGTCAATGTTGCATTTAATGATTCTCTTAGTGTTTCAGATAATTCAGATAAGACAGGTACTTTGGACTATGTGTTCCTGCCAACCAATGAAGAAATTGGTGTCGATGTTGAGCCAACCCCCAGTGAAGTTGAGCCAACTTCAGACCCAAGTGAGACAGGTATCTCTACAGGTGACGCACCATCTAACTCCGAATCTACTAATGAAGGAGTTACTGAACAACCTGAGCCAGAAGACAGTTTCCAGGAGAAACAGACACCTGAAACTTCTGTTCAGACCAGAGTTGACAATACACAGGATGATGTTGCCTCAACTCCAGAGGCAGATGAGGAAAATTCTGATGAAGAATTAGACAACACATCACCCTTGTATGGAAAAGGCAAAAGGACTGCTGGAAAGCAAGTTAACTACAGGGAGTTAGCCTGATTGAAATCCAAAGTGGCAAGAATGAAGAACAAATCCAACCTTGCCCTTGCTTGCCAATGTCTGCTTGACAAGACTAATCTTGTTCCGGTACGTGTTTCTTGTTTTGTTTCTGCTCTTGAGCCTAATAATTATAAGGAAGCTTTGCTTGATCATAATTGGATAGAGGCTATGCAAGATGAGTTAAATCAGTTTGAAAAGAATGAGGTTTGGACCTTAGTCCCTAGGCCCCCCAACATGAATGTTATAGGCACTAAGTGGATTTTCAAAAACAAAACTGATGAATCTGGTACTATTAAGGCTAGATTAGTTGCTCAAGGTTACACTCAAGTTGAGGGTGTTGACTTTGATGAAACTTTTGCTCCAGTAGCTAGGATAGAATCCATTAGACTACTACTTGCTATTGCTTTCCATTTGAATATAACTCTGTAGCAGATGGATGTCGAAGGTGCCTTCTTAAATGACATCATCGACAAAGAGGCATACGTTGAACAACCTAAGGGCTTTGAAGATCCTTTTGATCCTAACCACGTCTACAGGTTGAAGAAAGCCCTCTATGGCTTGAAACAAGCACCTCGTGCTTGGTATGATAAGTTAACCCAATTTATTTTGTAGTTTGGTTTTACTCGTGGTGCAGGGGACAGGACTTTGTTCATACAGAAGACAGACAAGCATATTTGCATTGCCCAGATCTACGTTGATGACATTGTGTTTGGTGCTACTCACAAATCCTTGGTGGACAAATTTGTAGATGCCATGAAGTCAACCTTTGAGATGAGCATGATTGGAGAACTCACATACTTCCTGGGTTTACAAGTCAAACAACAATTCAATAGTCTTTTTCTCAGTCAGACAAAGTATGCCAAGAACCTCGTGAAACGATTTGGACTTGAAGGTGCAAAGCCAATGAAATCACCAATGTGTACATCCACAAAATTATGCAAAGGTGTTGTTGGGGACAGCGTTGACCCAACTCTGTACAGATCCATGATTGGGAGTCTTCTTTACTTATCAACATCTCGCCCAGACATTCAATTTGCAGTTTGCATGTGTGCCCGTTTTCAGTCAGATCCTAAACAACCACATCTTAATGCTGTGAAGAGAATCCTCAGGTATGTCTCTGGTACTGTTGACCTTGGTATATGGTATACTAGAGAAACTAATTTACATCTTGCTGGGTTTTCTGATTCTGATTGGGCTAGGGATATTGATGATAGAAGATCTACCAGTGGAGGATGTTTCTATTTAGAAAATAATTTGATTTCATGGTTTAGTAGAAAGCAAAATTGTGTGTCATTGTGTACTGCAGAAGCAGAATATGTTGCTGCAGCTAGTTGTGCTACTCAACTCTTATGGTTGAAATCTATGCTAAGTGATTACTGTCTTAAGTCAGCGTCTATGATGCTATTTTGTGACAATTTGAGTGTTATTCATATTGCCCAAAACCCTGTACAGCACGCAAGAACTAAGCATATAGATATTAAACATCATTTTTTGAGAGAATTAGTAGAATCACAAACTTTAGATATAGACCATATTGATACTAATAACCAACTTGCTGATATTTTCACTAAACCTTTAGATCTTGATAGGTTCCTAAGCCTTAGGAGATCTATTGGTCTCTGCACACTCTAGAAATGTCTAAGTTGTGAGAGGAGTTGTCACAACGCCACTGACAACTCCAGTTTCTGCATGTGGTGTTTATGCGTTTTGAGTCTGTGTGTATTTTTCTTTTTATGTGATATGTGTTTCAGTTTTTATTATCGAGTCGAATCAGATTGTTGTATGTGTTAAAGTCAGTGTGAACTTGATTATTTGCAAAACTTCAGTCTTAAGAAAAAATCTGTTATAATTTGGTCCTTGTTGACACCTGAATTTGTTTTGCTCACTTTAATTTTCTATTATTTCTATCCTGTTAAGTTTGAGCAACTTAATGCAGGCCTTGAATTCTGTATGGTTTTAGCATGAAAAGTCATTGTCTTGTACATCTTAGGGAAATAGGTCCCTACCATATGTGTTTTATACACTACTATTTTGCCACAGGAGAAAGAGCACAATGATGCTACAGGTTGCATAAATATACATGCTTGTGATTATCCGCAGAAAAGTTGTCACAATTTATTAGGATGAGCCTTGGGTCCCCCATTGTCTGTGAAGATAACTAAGTACCTAATTGCAAGATGAAGTCTTAGGACCATGGGCAGTGAATGTGGGATTTAAACAAGACCTGGTAAATATCTGTCAAACATTTGCGAAAATTTTTATTCAGTTGAAAAATTACAAGTGTAGCTTTTTGAAAGATTTCAAGTCTGAGGTTGAGTGTGTAGTTGAGGTAACACTGTCTGCAACATCGATGCATATATCTGATTCAAGGTACTTTCTTTTATTATTTAATTTTTCGTGGTTTATTGAGTCAGTAGATTAGGAACTTCTGTGAAATATGTGATTTTAGTACAAACTAAGGGGGAGTGTGCATAACTCGGGTTGGAACTTTTTTGGGTTTGGTTTCTGTTGGATTATGTAGTTGAATTATTTTCAATCTAAAGTCAAATCCTTCACTGGTTTATTTTCAGAATTTCTGTATCCTCTTCTTGCTCAGAATTTGAAAATTTAGTCATAAATTGAATTCTTTTCTCTGTTGCTATATACCTTGTGTACTAACTTTGTCAACAGGACCTGAGCATTCGGATTGAGGCAATTCTCTTTACAGTGTCTTGATAACTCCAGCCATAACACCAAACAAACCCCAACCGTTGTCATGTTACAATAATACCCCTATCACCTATTTTGCAGCTTTTCAGTTAAAGCTCTGCCGTTTTATCTTGATCGGCTACAACACTTCACTTCCAATCACTTCACTTCACTCATAACTCTCCACACTCTTCAGCTTCCTTCATCAATCATTGCAACTATTGTAACCGTTTCAAGATTTGTCTATAAATTTCATCTTCTTCCCGTTGATTCCTCACTCATCACAAGCCATTAACCACACTCTGTTTTCTTACCTTTCAGCAAACCCTAAGTTTTAGGCTTTAGCCCCAAATTGATCTTCTGTGATCAATTACGACCAGATTGTCTCAATTCCTTCGAATTCCCACAACTCCAGTCCCAAATTTCTTTCTCCTTTTCAGAATGTCGAGCTCTGCTGATAAGAAGGTTGCTCCGATCTCCGATGACGAGCCACTGTCCACATTTCTGACCAAGAGGCGTGCCATTGGTGTGTCCACTGAGAAAGAGGCTAAGAAGACAAAGATTGGAGAACCCAGTTCTCTGCATGGTGCTGATGCCCCCACTGTTGGGCTTGAAGGTTTGGCTACTGCTGCTGCTTCCCATGGAGATGCTGATCCACAGGAAGACATGAGCATGGCCATGGTTGTTTACACAGAGGCTTCTCCCACTGCTGATGCAGGATTTGCCAAATTTGTGGTGCTTAGTGATGATGAAGATATGATAGGAATCCTTCTTCTAAGGATAATCCTACTGATACTGCTACAGAAGACTCTGAGGTTGCTCCAACCCCAGGAGGTGTTGACACAACTCCACCTGTTGATGCTCCTCAAGATGGAAAGGAAACTGATGTTTCCTATGATGATGAAGATGATGATATACAGAACCATACTCCTGGTGTCAATGTCGAAGTTCACACAACTGAGACAGATGAGGACACCTCTGATGATGATGAACCCAATTTGCCGGTTCGCAAGAGTTCAGGCGATGAGTCTGATCACGGAGATCCTGCCTATTCTACAAGGTTTTAAAAGGAGGAGAATGCGGATATCTGGGAGAACTTTGCCCAGAGACCAGTTCACCCAGAAGGTGCCATTCACCTTGAGGATTATGCTGCTCAGAACTTGATTGAGTTTTTCAAATCTCGTTGAGTTCTTCACACTGTCTATGACATCCAGCCATACAACTCGAAGATTGTCAAGGAGATCTACTGCAATCTGTCTCCGAATTTTGCCACCTCTTATCACCCAAAATTTGGTGAGGTTTATTTCAGGGGAGATGTGTATGATATGAATCCTGCTGATCTGAACAAGTTTATGCGCACACCCAATGTGCAGGAGAGGTACGTGATGGCTCATCAGATGGATGAAGTTATCACTGCCATTACTGGTGGTAAGTTGAAGAAGTGGCAGAACAAGTTTCCTGTTGCCCACTTAACTTCTTTTATGACGTCTGTGCATAATGTTTGCATTCGAAATTGGATCCCTACTACCAACACTTCTCAGGTGTCGAGGGAACACGCCTGCGTGTTGTTCCAACTTCTCAAGGGCTGGCCTATCAATTTTGGCCAACATGTGATGCGTAAGATGGTGAGTGCTTTGAAGCTCGGTCCTTGTGGAAATCTGTTATATCCCTCTCTGTTGACTTCCTATGTCACTAAAGGTGGCTATGAGCCTATTGCTTCTGACAAGGTTCAGTTAAACCCTACTAAGATCCACATTGCTCCATATGTTCTGTTGGAAGGAGGGAAGCGGTTTAAACACCTTCCTTGGGTAAACCGAAATGCCCCTACTTCTTCTACTGATGCTGCTCAGGCTTCTGAATCTGGTGTTACTCCAACTCCACAGGCTAGTGTTGAGTCAACTCCACCGCCTGTTGATTTTTCTGCTCAAGATCCTCTTTGGCAGAGTATGTATCATCTACTTGAGAAGCAGATTTTGGACAAGGAGACTGCTATTGCCAAGCAACAAGATGAGCTTAAGGAATTGGTTGCCATGAAGCAATCAATGTTGGACAAGGTTTCTTCGCAAATAGGGGGAGATGATGCTTAGTAGATTCAGGGGGAGATTTTTCTTTTGGATGTTCTGTTCTGTTGCTGTTAGAGGATAGTTTTCTATAGTCTGGTCATTCTGATTGGTCTGTATCTTCTACAGTATTTCATCAATGAAAGTGGTTCCTATCAAGTAATGTGTTCGTCTGNAATTTTTCGATCCAAGTCTCGAAAATTAGTCTAATCTGACTAAGCTTGGTATTTGTGAAGAAAAGGTAAAAAGGGGGAGAATGTTAGAGTGGATAATTTCGACAAGTTTAAATTGGTGTTGAACTAGGAATTATGACAACTCTACAATTCTATTGAGTTTACATTCGATCTACATCGACAATTGGTTTTCCCTTTCTTAATAAAGGTTGATTAGATTAGAAGGTCTTCTCCTATGAGAAGTTTACTTGAATAGAGAATCATTGAAGAAATCGACTTTAGAGAGATGAGGTTATGACAAATTGGTGTTCAACATGGATCAGGAATCATGACAACTTGAACACTAAATGTGTTGTCCGATTAGAAGTTGAGGAGATTTACAAGTTTGATTCAATGAAGGATTCTGCACGACTAAAGGTGTTCCACAACACTATACAAAGGGCAGAAGATCGACATTGAAGCAGCGAAGATTTTGAGATTCACTCTTGAAGTTTAGAGCTTTCTGTTTAGAGTTTTGTTTAGTTTCATAATCTGTTTACGCAAGCAATTTTATATATTCCAGTAGAATATAGGTGAGTTGGTTCTCACATAGATAGATTATCTAGCTTGTGTGTGTCGTTTACTAGATTAGTGAGTTTAACTTATCTGTACTCATTATTATTTGATCTAGTCGTTTTTACTTTCATAGCATCTAGTTGTTGTTCATCAACAGTTAGAAAAAGTTTAATGCGTGTGTTCTTTACCGCTGCTTTACTTATTACTCTGTGCATGTATTAGTTTGTCTTTTATAGATTGTGAAGTTGTGATCGAAGTTGTCATACTCCAGGTGCAACTTTGATATCTGATAGGAATACCATACGTACTGCGTAGGAGTTTTAAATCTTAGACTAACTCTTATTGTTTTTTAGAGTGCACCTATTTTATCATATTATACTTGAATACTTATACTACAGTTAGTTTAGTGTAGTTTATACGAAGATAAAAGCTGTGTTGAAAAATCTGATGAAATTTAAATAGTGCAAGTTGCTGTTCATTATTAATTATCATGGCGAGAAGATTACGTTTTTAAGTAGGCAGTGATGTATTTGTTTTCTGGGCAGCTTATAAGAGACATTGAATGGTACCAGTCACTTACATTTGGAAAAGTATTGGCACATATGCAACACTTACACTTTCATCAGTCACTCTAACGTACTGGAATTGTCTTGGGAAAAATTGTATGGCCAAGAGTATACTCTACATTTACATCCATTGCTTTAGGCTAAGTTTTTCAATCAGGATCGATTTATTCAGTACTTCTCTTTACAACCCGTTTCTAAGAACAACTTAAAGCTTCACTTTCACCTCACAATATCTACAATACACTGATCATGGCAAACCATTGGTGCCTCCAGATTCCCCTAATATTCCTTCTCCTGCTTCTGCTAACCATCTCATTTGCTCATTCCGCACCAAACATCACCACCGATCAATCAGCTCTTCTTTCTCTCAAAACCCGAGACCCTTATGGCTTCCTCCAAGAGTGGACCGTTTCATCTCCAGTTTGCAATTGGACTGGAGTCACTTGTGGCCGTCGCCATCGCAGAGTCACTGGGCTAAACATTTCCGGCATGGGCCTTACTGGAGAAATACCTCCACAACTCGGGAACCTCTCTTTTCTTGTTTCACTGGACATGACAAGAAATGATTTCTATGGATCTATTCCTCAAGAGCTCGCTCATTTGCGCAGGTTGAGATTGCTCAGGCTCGGTAACAACAGTTTTACGAGTTTTGGCTCATTCCTGAATTCGTGTTCTAATGAATCTGCAGTCGAGACACTATACATATCATTCAACTCTCTTCGAGGGAACATTCCAGAAGCCATAGAGAATCTCCAGAACCTCGCGTATTTTGCCGTACGAAATAATCAGCTATCAGGTGTCATCCCTGATTCACTTGCCAACATTTCGAGTTTGGAGACCTTAGATTTATTTGGAAATTCAATTCAAGGGTCGATACCAGAAAGCATGGGGAATCTGTACAAGCTGAATTACTTGAGCATGGCAGAAAACCAGCTCACCGGTTCCATACCAGATGACATTTTCAACATCTCAACACTGGAAATGTTGCAATTGGGTGGCAATACCTTATCTGGCACACTTCCTGATGACATGTGCCTTCGAGTTCCGATGCTCAAAGGGCTGTACCTATCTTACAACCAGATACATGGTCCAATACCATCCAGTTTTGCTGCATGCCCTCAGCTACAAATTCTGTCATTGTCATTCAACAACCTTAGTGGAGTGATCCCATCAGAAATCTGCAACTTACGGATGCTTGAAGAATTATATCTTGGCTTCAACAAATTATCTGGCGCCATCCCAGAATCCATAGGGAATCTCCGGAAGCTTAATTACTTGCACATGGCAGAAAACCAGCTCATCGGTTCCATACCAGAAGACATTTTCAACATCTCAACACTGGAAAGCTTGAGTTTGGGTGGCAATACCTTATCTGGCATACTTCCTGATGACATGTGCCTTCGAGTTCCGATGCTCAAAGGGCTGTACCTATCTTACAACCAGATACATCGTCCAATACCATCCAGTTTTGCTGCATGCCCTCAGCTACAAATTCTGTCATTGTCATTCAACAACTTTAGTGGAGTGATCCCATCAGAAATCGGCAACTCACAGATGCTTGAAGAATTATATCTCGGCTTCAACAAATTATCTGGCGCCATCCCAGAATCCATAGGGAATCTCCAGAACCTCAGGTTGTTGGTGATACAAAATAATCAACTATCAGGTATGATCCCTGCTTCACTTGCCAACATTTCGAGTCTTGAGACCTTAAATGTATTTGGAAATTCAATTCAAGGGTCGATACCAGAAAGCATGGGGAATCTGTACAAGCTTAATTACTTGAACATGGCAGAAAACCAGCTCATCGGTTCCATACCACAAGACATTTTCAACATCTCAACACTGGAAAGCTTGAGTTTTGGTGGCAATACTTTATCTGGCACACTTCCTGATGACATGTGCCTTCGAGTTCCGATGCTCAAAGAGCTGTACCTATCTTACAACCAGATATATGGTCCAATACCATCCAGTCTTGCTGCATGCACTCAGCTTCAAATTTTGTCATTGTCGCAGAACAAACTTACTGGAGTGATGCCATCAGAAATCGGCAACTTACAGATGCTTGCGGAATTATATATCAGCTTCAATATGTTATCAGGAATCATTCCAGAATCCATTGGGAATCTCCGGAACCTCAAGTTGTTGGAGATACGAAACAATCAACTATCTGGTATGATCCCTGCTTCACTTGCCAACATTTCGAGTCTGGAGACCTTAGATTTATTTGGAAATTCAATTCAAGGGCCGATTCCAAAAAACATGGGGAATCTCTACAAGCTTAAGTACTTGAGCATGGAAGAAAACCAGCTCAACGGTTCCATACCAGATGGCATTTTCAACATCTCAACACCGGAAATATTGCAATTGGGTGGCAATACCTTATCTGGCATACTTCCTGATGACATGTGCCTTCGAGTTCCGATGCTCAAAGAGTTGTACCTAATTTACAACCTGATACATGGTCCAATACCATCCAGTCTTGCTGCATGCACTCAGCTTCAAATTTTGTCACTGTCGCAGAACAAACTTACTGGAGTGATGCCATCAGAAATTGGCAACTTACAGATGCTTGCGGAATTATATATCAGCTACAATATGTTATCAGGCATCATTCCAGAATCCATTGGGAATCTCCGGAACCTCAGGTTGTTGGTGATACAAAATAATCAACTATCAGGTATGATCCCTGCTTCACCTTGCCAACATTTCGAGTCTTGAGTCCTTAAATTTGTTAGGAAATTCAATTCGAGGGTCGATACCTGAAAATATGGGGAATCTCTACAAGCTTAAGTACTTGGACATTGTTAAGAGTTTTCGTATCTGTTCAGGAGACTGATCCTTCAATATATAGAAGTACAAAACGAAGAGGTATGAACGAAGAGATGCATTAGTCCACAACAAACATGTTCGTTCATGAAGGGTGCCAATAGCCAAAAAGGTCGGGGCGCTGCCCCTTGGACCCCAGCCAGGGGCTCTGCCCCTTGCAACCCCGTACAGGGGCTCTGCCCCTTGCAACCCCGCGAGGGGCTCAGCCCCTCGACCCCGCAAGGGGGCGCAGCCTCCTTGACCCCTGCTTCGTGTTCGCGGCCGATAACTCGTTAGCTCAACAAGCGTGCTCTCCGCACTACCCCAAACTTGTTCCGAGCCTCAACAAGAGATCGCATC
>JAQRGC012188639.1:0-14023 GCA_028659135.1 Plantago lanceolata
AAAAAAAAGTTAAACTTGTTCTTGACTTCTTGGTAACAGGCTCATAAGATCATCCCACTTTTCGTTCTCTTCACTCCAATTTATCTATGTTGATATATTTATGTTAATAATGTGTAATAATTATTTTTATTAAATAATCACAATTACTTTGCGTAACCCTTTCTAATACTTTCTAATACTATGTTCAGAAGCATTTGTCAAGTAAAAGTTATTTGCTCGTTCTGGATGATGTATGGAATGAAGAGAACGAAAAGTGGGATGATCTTATGAGCCTGTTATCAAGAACAAGTTCTGTGAATGGAAACCGCGTTGTTGTAACCACAAGACAGGAAATTGTTTGTTCGGTTGTGAAGACACTTCCCATCAATCGGTTAACGAGCTTATCCGATAATGAATGTTGGTCAATCATAAAATCAAAAGTCTTGCCTAATTCAGATCTTCAAGCAAATTCAGAAAGAATAGGGAAGACTGGAAAGCATTGCACAGAGATGGAATGGACAAATGGTTTACCATTAGCTAGTTGGAACTTGGAACCTTGTTGCAGGGTAAGTCGACAGATGACTGGCTCTCCATTCTAACTAACCTAAGTTCCAAATTTTAGGCCAGTTCAAGGGGGAAAATTCTAAGGTAGACCTGGTCTATGAGTTATTCCATAGACCTTATGGCCATAATTGCTCCACACATGAAATGATTGTGGACCATATGCAATAATAATATGATGTGGAGCATTCTAAACCACAAGGTCTATGAAATACTGATAGACCAGGTCTACATAAGAATTTCCCGTTCAGGAAAATCGTGTTTGTGGGTTGTTAAGGTTAGTTTATGATCAGTTGGCATCGTCGTCATCATCACTCATCAGGAATCAGGATACAATAGGTCTGCCCTTTGTCCTGTTTATTCACGGGGGGCTCAAATCAAAAGGGAACAGCTAATGATGCTTTGGGTGGTATCTGCGAACGTAGCAGGGTAATGATGGAGAGACGGTAGGTTATCGATTCTTTAACTATCTCCTGCAGAAGTGTTCGTTTCCAGGTGTCAAGAGAGGAAAATTACCTAACACGATGATAAGTTCTTCTGTTGGCTTAAATGATAGTGAAGCAGTAGCAGCAATATTTGCCACCATTCATGCTGTGCTGCAAAACCTGCTTTCTGTATCCTTTGAAGAGATCAAGCTTGGGTTCGGCTTCGAGGAGGACCTAACAAAGCAGCAAAATTCATTACTCCCAATTCAAGATTTCCTCTCGGATCCTGACGTAAAGCAAAGGATCAACAACAGAGATTTCAAAAGTTGGCTGGAGCAGCTAGAAACTGTGGTTTATGAAGCTGATCTGTCCTGTTTGAGTTTGGTTATGAGCATTTGAAGAGAACAGTAAACAATCAGATCCAAGAAATTGAAAACGAAACGAGTTTATTGCCATCTACTTCTTGGCTCTTGCTGGCTTTTCCACAGAGAAATGGCTCGTAAAATGAAGAGAGTTAATGAGAAGCTGGAGATAATCAACAGGCAGGCCATTAGCTTTGGGCTTCGAATGGTAGATATTAATCGCCTTATTGAACCCCCGTCCTGGGGGTTTTAGGCTCAAGTGTATTTTCATAATTCATATTAGGTTGTTGTAAACATCTCTGATTCCGGCACATTGAATTTCTATTGTATATTTGGATGTACTACTGTTATATACTGTACGTATACTAATTTTAGAGATGGCAAAAATAAATCTGAAAAAAGAATATATGCTTGGAGGCTTGGAGCTACTACTAGGGGTGTGCAAACATGCATTTCAAGACCAAGTATTATAGATGCAATCCAAACTTAACACCATTCCATTGAGTGCATTACTTAGTAGAGATCACGCAAGGAAACAGATAGATAGTTCCCAGAACTTCAACATGTTAATGCACTCTAGTGCCCATTACAGAGTCACAGAATCTCATACTTGCCAGAAAATAAAGATTACACTTCCCACAAAGTTGCCTATCACCATCTACATCAATTTCCCGGATCAGATTTCTCCAGAGCTGCAAATGATAGAATCGGCACCATATCAGTGAACCGTTAGAGCACGCATCTAAAGGAAAACTATTTTACTACATATTGATAGGCATGGACTCTATAGAAATCAGTAACTTACTATTGTAGTTCAACAGTTTCTCAATGAGATCAACATGGGTCATCAGCATTCTACGGCAGCAGTACCGAACCAAAGATAGAGCATCCAGAGCATCTCTGTGCATCAGATCAAAGATAACAGTTGAACACAGCAGAATATACAACTCATAATGCAACAAAGTTGCACAACTGTGGATGTACGTATAACATGCTATAAAGATATCAGGGGACAAGTTCAATGTGCGCCAAGTATGTGAAGTAGTAACAAATCACTACTAGCCAACGGGTGCCAATCGTTGTAAGTTGTAAAAGGTTATGTAGCACTTGAAAGAAAAGACCCAGACCTTATCTTCCATTCAAGAGCATTTTAAGACATCAAGAAAACTGTGCCAAGGATAAAAGCTAGCGCATACCAATAACCCAACTGCATCCATATTTCAAACATAGAAAAGTATACGAGCACAAACAAGAAAACTATCACTAAAGCTGAACTGAGAGCAGCAAACAAAAGACTTAATGATGTATATATATATGCACTGAAGTCCCATTTGGAATACACTGAGGGGGTATTTAAAGACTTAATTTGTTCTTCAACTGTAGCGACTAAAACATCACTAGATCAAGAAACAGAACAATGCGAAAACTAACCAACAAGCATTTGCATTCGTACGAGGCATTACAATACCATAATGTCAAATACACAGTAACCCAACAGGTCATGATTGAGCGAACCAACACGAAAACATGCCTTGCAGTTGCATGTATACAAAGACTCATCATCATACCAAGCAACTTACAAAACTACAGTACCAAACCGAAAACAAACCAGTATGACAAATCGGATATCCAACTATCAAAGTATCAGGCAACACAGCTCAGAAAAGGTCATTTACAAAATCAGAATAAACACACTTAAATCGATTCATAAAACTGCATAAAATTATATCCAGGAAATAAAATAAAAGGCAGCAAAAACCTAAAATTAACACAGATTCACACTATATAGAAACAATGCATAAACAATTAAACATAGAGAAAATTGTTCGATTTAGAGGCTTGTTTGTTATTACCCTTCGGTGTAGTCAGCCTGGAGCAAGTCGAGGTACACATCCCATTTATTCCCTATCACCTGCCATGGAAAACGAGAAAACAAAAAAGTAGAAATAATCTCAGAAAAGTAAATCGGAGAAGATGAAAAGTAAAGCCAGATTAACCGAAATTGAGAATTTACCTTTCCACAGGTGAAGCAACGAACCGGAATTATCATCTTCTTCTTCTTCTTCTTCCTCAGCTAGGGCTTGTTCTCGCACCTTCTCTCTCACACTAGTCCACTACTGAAATCACACAAAGGTGATGAGTAAATATTTAAGAGGAATTATTTATTATTTTCGGACTTGGGCCTTCAAAATTGAGGTTTTAACTTTTAAACCTTTTGGGCTTCTACAGTAAGTTTACTTACTTACTAGCTCGATTGCCTCTATTAATTACAGTAGTACTCTTCATTTTACACTCAACACTTTCCTCTTTGCTTCTCTCTCTCTCTCTCACTGTGATTTCACCATTCGTCTTCAAGGTACTTCAAATTCTTCTCCTCTCTGCTAAATTTTCAGTCATTATATTGTTAGATTAGTCGACTTATGCAATCTGAGCGAAGGTCTCGTTTGAAATTTAGGGTTACAGTAGATTTTTATTTTTCAGTTCTGAGTGCTTGTTGATGAATTTCAGCTGCTATATATTTGACCTGAGATCATACAATTTCTTGATTTTTTCATGTATGCGTATATCTATTAGACTTAGTTACTGTATGTTGATGTGATTATTCGTACCCATTTCTGTATTTTGGGGGAAAATGCGCTAGGTTTCTTGATCTCTTCAGCTGTTGAATTTAACTGAATTCTTGGGATTTTTCTGAAATCTGAAGATTCTTTCGTACAACTGTATTAATCTTGAATGCTGGCCTGTTGGGTCATGTAGTTAGAGTTAATGAGAATGTTTGGTGCTGCTTCTGTGTATCCTGAATTCTGTATATGAGTGGCATGACCTATGGTTTGTCGATTTTAGTACTGGATAGGGTATTAAACGTAGATGCATTTCTTGAGATTATTTTGAGTTGGAGACAGAATTAGGCTTCAATGCTGGTTTATGGGGTTAAAATTAGTGAAACTGTTTTCGTGTTCTACTTTATTTGTCCTGCATTGTGACTATAAGTGACACGGTTTGTGGCTTACCGATTGTAGTGCATCAACTATGGAGACGAATGTGAGTCAGGCGAACATTACGTACAGGAAGCCTCGGATTCTGCTTGCTGCAAGTGGGAGTGTGGCTGCCATCAAATTTGCGAATCTCTGTCGTTGCTTTTCTGACTGGGCTGACGTGAAAGCTGTTGCTACCAAGGCATCACTGCACTTCATAGATAGAGCGTCAATTCCGAATGATGTTATGCTTTATACGGATGAGGAGGAATGGACCACTTGGGGTAAGATAGGCGATAATGTGCTACATATTGAGCTCCGTCGATGGGCTGATATCATGGTCATTGCCCCCCTTTCTGCAAACACACTTGGCAAGGTAACAGAATACTTTGCTTTATGTGCTAGTGCAGTTTCATTTTTAGTTTCACTGACGTTGAGATTAGTTCTTGTTATGCTAAGGCTGTAAGGTTGCAAAACTGTTTTCAGTGATGTAGGAATTTTTTATATTCTGGTAATAGATCGTCTTAAAGTATCTTTCAAGTTTTTGGTCTGCTCTTTTAAAGCAGAAAGTATGATCAAAATGATGGGAGTAATGTCTGTTGAAAGACTCGTTTTTCTTGAACAGTAAGAGATGGTGCTATTTACTACTTAAACTTGCAACATTCCAAAACATCAGAGAACTCATACGTTGTTAACGAGTAGTACTTTGGACGTAATGCTAGAACAGTTGTTTGTAAACATGATAATCTTTGAAACCATTGAAACTAGTTAATAGTCTTGGAATTCAAAGTGAAAATTCGTTAGTTGTAAGGAATTCCTAGTATTAATAGTAAACTATGCAGCCTTTCATAATGTTTACAAAATACAAGTAACTACTGTATTTGCTAATGTTTTGGAAAACTAGTCTTTCCCAGTACTTTACCTATGTTTGAGATATCAAACACTTAATGTTCTATGATTGCCAGCCAAAGTTGAGAAGTGTTTCTAAAAAAGCTTTTGCTACTGACCCTTAATAAGACGAACGCTGTTTGTTATATGCCAAACCACTGTAATTTCACTTAACTTCATCTTTTGCTCTCCTTATGATTGTTAACTAGATGGCTGGAGGATTGTGTGATAACTTGCTGACCTGCATTGTCCGGGCGTGGGATTACAGTAAACCAATGTTTGTGGCACCAGCCATGAATACCTTCATGTGGAATAATCCTTTTACAGAACGCCATCTCATGGTCATCGATGAACTTGGTATTTCACTCATCCCACCAGTTACAAAGAGGCTAGCATGTGGAGATTATGGAAATGGTGCCATGGCAGAGCCTTCTCTCATTTTCTCAACAGTGAGAATCTTCTTGGAGACGCAACAACAAAATAGTCTTGCGAATATGTAGAGCTATTGTGTGCTAATTTCGTTGTAGAAATGATTGTTTGGTTGAACCTTATGGTGATGTTGATCAATCTGCTGACAATTCTATGAGTGTGTTACTGGTTGTAGAGATGACGTGCAATGTTTACGACATGTCCTGACTTGTGAAGTTGCAATTATATTCTGTGGTTATTCTTTTCCTTATTGAGAGCAGGTTATTAGATAAACAAAAGCCAGCCATATTTTGTACATTTGGTTCTGAATGAATGTTTTACAAATTACAGCGCCAGAGAGTTGGTCTTGTGTAAAATGAATTCCAGAACTCCCTTCATCAGAGAGACGTATAAGGTTATTCGAGTAGTAGATTCCAATGCCAATGCAGAGTATCAGTTGCATGTAAGATTTCCTCATCCAGAACAAATTAGATGTGCTCTGGTAAAAAACTAAAAATGACTGAAAATAGTATTTGGAGAAATCTATGCAATGGTTCAGTAGCAAAATGCTTCCAAATATAACAACAGTATACAATGTAAATTATGTGACACTCAAAATTCAATCAGAGGTATCTGAATATTTACTTTCCAATAACAAGCAAAAGAGTCGTGAAGTTAGTCCGTCGTGCCAACACTGAAATATTGATATTAGATGTCGGATGTATGCTCAATCTAGGAAATTACTTGTCGCTGTGAGTTACCACCGCCAATTGCAATGCTCAAGATACTAATATTTGTGACTGAATAACACAATCTTTCAATCAATCTGAACCAACATCTACCCCCTTTTCCTTCAGGAATCCCTTGGCTTCAACAATATCCTACGAAACGAAAGAGAATCTGTAAGGACCTCCAAATGAATCAACATTGACTAAGTTTGGAGCAGTTTTACCAAAAGCAACATATGATAAATGAGCTTTCTAATTTCACTCTGTAACTTGAGGCAATTGTTGTTCACACCCCAATCACTCGTTTAATAACATGGAGAGAAAAGATACATGTGTCTCGCAACATATTCGAAAGTTTCCAAATACATATTAAAGAAGAAAATGTGAGCATACCTGCTGAAGCAAAATAGCCTCGTGTGGACACGTAGGAAAACGCATTAGACCAACTCCAACCATTAATAAACCATAGCATCCAAGTGATATGATACAGTAGAGAGGAAGCTGGCAGAGAGAAGCATACCACATCACATTTTTTCACAAGCAAATTAGATAACATAGAAGAGAATGTTGAAAAAGACAAATTCCAAATAACATGCTAGATGCTCACCAACCAAGTGTATCTCTGTGGTAGTATTGACGCCTGCAATAGGCTAATCCATATAGCTGATAAAGCCACTAGCAACGCCACGATCTTGAATATGTGCTTCATTAGTTCCCCAGAAAGAGTACTCTCTTCACTTTAATCACAAAGATGATTTCTTGCTTCAGTATCTTTGACACATTAACCACAATAACGATATTTTAGACATATGATCAAATTACTACAAGGGTGACTGCAAATGCAAACAAATGTAACCATCTCAGTGTTGTCCTTTTAGAATTACAAATGAGGATCTGAAAGCACTTAAATAATACGCGGTTCGTTTAATCCTAAGTTTCCAACTATTGAAGAATCAATACAAATGACTTATTCCACAACTATGCTTTTAGATGTAATGAAATTCTATCCCCAATTTCCAATTGTTCATTTCTATATGTTAAAAACATAGAGGTGAGAACAAAAGTAACATCAAATAAATCCTCCAATTGGCATGATCAAAGTGTCAAACAAAATATCAAGCTGAAAAATTGATAAGATGGGAGTCAAAGCAATTCATTTAATACATGAATGGCAGCTCAATTTCATCAAAAGGATCAATTTAACTATCACTGAAATTCACTATGAGTCTATTACGATCTCGATTATTTATAAAAACTAACCAGAATGTATAGCAGCAAAACAGAGAATTTTACACCTGTTGCATTTAATCGAAGAATTAAGCTACTTATGCAATCGAAAGAAGATGGTGGGGAAATTGCATACCTGAAGATCGGAGAGAATCGGCAAGGGAGGTGTTCAACGACGTCGTTGGGTGAATCGTAGTTTTCAGCTGGTAAAGAACTCACTTTGGAGTTTGCTCAGTGAGGGAGAAGACAGCCTTTGGGCTTTTCTTAATTTGGGCTGGGCTTCTTTTATTGCCAGGACAGCCCAACTTTTATCTTTTTAACTTTTCGTTTACCTCCTAGGGGGTGTTTGCAATAGCTTCAACTTAAAATAAGTAGATTAATTTAAGGAAAAGTGGATATAAGTGACTTATTAGAAAATTTGGTGGGTATTTGCAAAAGTCCACTTTAAAGTTAGAGAAGTCGTAGAGATAGTGTTTGCAAACTCAACTTATTGAGAAAAAACAACTAAAATGCAGCTTAATTTAAGCAGAAACTGCTTAAGGAGGGTTGGGCCAACTTCTCCACCTTCAACTTATCCAACTTAATTTAAGAGAATTTGTCAGTTTATAAGCTGTTGCAAACACTCAAAAAGCAACTTCTCCTTAAAATAAGTGATAAGCTGGATAAGTTAAACTGTTGCAGACATCCACTTAGTCTTAGGTAAATTCGATTATATCGAACTAAATTGTGAAAGTGAGTTGATTAAAGAATTTAAATTAAATTTAACTAAATAAAACTTAATTTAAGTAAATTAAAAAGAGCCTAAATATAATAATTACTAGTTGGGTATCCGTTACATGTGACTAATTCTATGAGAATACTATTCATGCTCTTTTGAGGGAGTAAATATTATAAGAAGCCGACTTTTCTAATACATTAGGAAAGTCAAGTTTTTAAAACAAGTCGGTTTATTTAGAAACCAATTCTAATCATAGAACTAATTATAAAAAGCTAACTTTTCTAATGTATGAGGAAAGTCAGTCTTTTATAATACTTTACCCTTTTGAGGATTCTCTTTGACAACATTTTCACAATATTGGAGCTCAAAACTTAGTTTAAGTGAAATTGTAAACTTCAATTTCACCGATAGCCGAAACTCAAGAAAACTAAACAAATATTCCTGGTAAATGACAATTTTAAAGTTTACAAATACTCCAAATGTTGCATGTATCATAATTGAGTTCTGCAGAATAGAGAGGTTAGTTTGGAAAATGAAGACCGGGAGGTTTCAGAATTGTGTTATTTTTTCCCTATCCTTTGCCAGTCAGTAACATACTAACATGTACATATGTAGCAGGATCATCATCACTTTGTAGGAAATAAAGTCTACTATAATGTATAAAAATAAAAATTGTACTCCTAATATGCTATTCACACAGACAAGGAAAATGAAACTTGAAAAGAACATCTTTTATTTTATGTCAATAATAAAACTACAAAGAAAACACCTATTACTACTTCCTTCCAAATAGAATGATACTCCAGTAAGCAGAAACAATGGCTCCAACAAGCCTCACTGGCAGCCTACTCAATATATCCCTTCAACCACTATACCCCTTGGGCGGAAAATCACACCCCCCAGAAAGCAAAAACCCAAAAGAATTATCCGAGTCCTCATATGGAGGTCGGGGAAATTCTTGAAATCCGCCCATCATGTCGAACCCCAAAGGCGAAAAACAATTTGAAGGGTCGCCCAAAGTCCCTTTGTAATCCATAACATTCTGAAATCCCATCGACGGATCTGCATTGTACTTGAATTCAAGTTCCTCGACTTTGTTATTTGTCCCACTGGACTGTCCTTGGTCCAATACTTTGGATTCTTCGACAGGAATAGCGGGTGTGTGGCCTTGGAAAAGAGCAATGTGTCCGAAAAGCTTATCTTTCCGGGAGAAAGTCGTGCCACACGAGCAGAGCCATTTATCCCTCCCACAATGCTTTTCATGGGTTTTCAGATCGGCAATAACTGAGAACTTCTTGGTGTTGCATCGGCTGCAAGTGTAGTTTTTGTCACAGTGGGTTCGCTTGTAATGGTTCTTCACGCATAAGATCGTTTTTAGAGGCTGGAACTTCCTGTGATCTTTATTCCGCTTGCATCCAACATAAGGGCATGAATACCTGTTGTAAACGAATAATCAAAACACAGACGAGATCATGAGAAACTAAAACTAAACAGACAAGCTTACAAACTAAACAGTTTATGTGGTCAAAATGTGCCTACAAGCACAAGAGAGAATAGCAGTCCAACATGCCAAAAAACAGCTCGTAAAGTCTTAAACTACGAAAATTTCCAAGGAATTAAAAGAATTTGCCCAATCTCATGTTAAAGTTTCCTAATTGTGAGCAAACAGATCCAAGAAGTACCTCTTGATGAGAACCGGCTCTGAGCTCAACTCCTTATGGGGCTTTGCGAGAGCAGCAGGAGTTTTGTACTCATCGCCGTGGCCTCTCATGTGCATCCGTAAATTAGCATCTCGTTTGAATCCTTTGCCACATATCGTGCAAAAATGGGTGTGAGGCGCCAGGATTTCCTCTTTCTCAAGTTGAAGAATTTCATATGAGCCAGGAGGAAGATTCTCGCCTTCCTCAGCATCATCATCACTTTTCATTTCGTGATCTTCAGTATGTTCGGAGCCAATATAGGCCATTGGATCCACCGGATTAGGCAGGTCTTCAACTTGGTTTCCAGTATTATTCTGGGGGAGAGTAATGCTTCCAGGAACTTCTGGATGATTTGTAACGACTCCACCAAATTGTGCCAGCTGGCCAATGGAATTTTCAGGGGTAAGTGTGTTTCTCACAGATGGGAGAAGGCTCCCTGCAGTTGATATTAGTTGGACTATGATTGACGTGAGATCAGCAGTGAGGAGCTGCTGTTGCTGAACCAAGAGTTCATCTGGCCTGCCTGCGAGTTGGTTTCTTCGTCCAGCAATTACCTGAACCAAATTCTTAAGCTGGTGAACCTTGTTCTCTAACAAAGACAGATTGTTCAGCATCACTGTTGGATTCCAATCTTGGGTTTTGTCTGCTTCGTGAGCGTCATTTGGTTGATTATTTTGAGCAGAACTCATTTGCGTCGCAAGCAAGGGAATTCAGAGTTAAAAATCAGATATGAGAGTATCCTGGCCTCAATGAGTTGATTTGATTCTAACTATTTGCACACCTATTATTCTTGTAGAGCACGGCGAAGATTCTCCCCAAGTACCTGCACATAGACTCTCTTCAGTATACATATTAAGTTAGGTTTCAGTATAAGCTAAAGGAGGCAAAATTAAGGCTGCAACACAATATTATGTGAAAAGCACAGGGGGGCTTAAGTCGAGAATATGCAATGTTAACAAGAAAGATGCATCTATATAGAAAGCAAGTGACCAAAATAAAATGAGACATTTGACAAGAGAAATCAACCTAAATTATATTAAATTTGTACGACATAATACGTAGTTTTCATCGTCTGTGAGATGCTATGATAAATTAGATTTCCCATAATGTACACAACAAACCAATATCAACACTAAAAACCCTAGTTCCCCTTAGTACTTTCGTTTGCAAGCCCATAACTCGACTTGGATCTCAGTTCTCAAGGCAGTGAACTCAGTAGAATGCTTATAAAGCCATATCAACTCACATGTTATGTGTTTTCAATAAAATTCCACGGTTAATGAACTGAAACACACAACTTTAGAAAGGCTCGACTCTTTACAACATCACAGTGACAGCTAGGGTAGGCAGCCGCTAGGATTTGGGAAGGTCCACAACCAATTCACAGAACGTTTACCATCTCCGAACTCAGGATAATACTATTGGATAGGTAAACGAAATGAAATTGGACATGACCAAGATAACCAAATCTTTTCTAAACAAAATCTGCATTCTCATATGCTCTACACTATGTGTTGCTAGTCGCTACGGAATCCCCCACAACCCGAACGGAGGTTCAACAAAATTAAATGCCTGTATATAATCAGTTCAGGATAACCCTAAGTTCCACAAGAAGACACTAAATTCTAAACAGGATGAACCCAATTTTATCCAACCCCATCCTATTTCAAGATTTATTGGGTCTCCTCTCCTCTATATCAAAACACACCAAACAACCAGAAACATACAGTTCTTGGAAAAGTCCTTCCTCAAATCAAACCTTAGGTGAAAATAAAGAACAAACTTTTCAGTTCCATCCACAACTTAATAACACATGAGCACAGAAAGGAAAAGCTACAGAACACCAAATCTTGGAGATCTAACAACGCATCAAACAAATCAAGAACCTTCAGAATGAAAAAACAAACAAAAACGAGCAGTCTGTAACAGCTAACACAACATTGAATCGATAGAAACAGAACAGAAACACAACGAAGAAAAGGAAAGAAATCTACCAGATAACAGATAGCCCATAAACTGTTGAGGTGATGCAAGTCAAATGAAAATGTTGAAGACAAGAGATGCTGAGAAGGAAATGGGGAAGAGGGTTAGAAGTGGAGGTCAATCCATATTTATCACCATTGCTATGGACTTTCTCTCTTTCATTTATGTCAGATTACATTAATTAACTGCATTGACACCTAAGTTTTGTAATATTGCATTAACCCCCAAAAAGTGTTCCGTTTACCATCTTTTGATAAATTTTTTGGATCGTTGAGTTTTACGTTTAATAAAATATACGGTAGATTATGAGACGAAAAGGCCGAAAGGATCAAAGGAAGTACTTGTATGGATTAGATTGTGTTGGTGTCTACCGTAAAAGTAGATATTAAATTTTAGAAATTGTGGTTTGAAATTTTAAATATGAGATTGAAAATTGTAAGGGTTTTCTTTATAAAGAGGGTTGTGTAATATTACTAGACTTCAATGACAAAAGTTGTAAATTTGTAACCGTTCTTTAATATTTTTCTCCATTTTTTATGTGGGTCAAAACCAAAATCTTGATGGTATGATTCCAGGAAGTCCAATCCCGTCTGTCCGGTGCCGTCACATTGGGGACCACGTGCTCTCGAAATTCAAAATGAAACCCCAATCAATTTGTCAAATTGCACCTCCACTCTGGAAAATTTGAAGGTAAGCTTGGTTCATGTTTAATTTCATCGACCATGTAGTTAAAATTTTATTACATGGAGTATGAATTATAATTATAAGCTCAGTACAATAATGATATGGTGTGGTGAATTTTAAACTATAATTCTATAAGGTTTACCAAAAGGTGATAGACCAAGTCCACCAAAATTGCCAACACATAAGTTGCATTATGAAAACTAAACTGAATTGTCGATACAAAATACTGAAATAGTATAACAAAGGAAAGCTAAACATAACTGAATAAAATTGAAAATAATGAATTTTTCAAACGGATGGAACAAAGCCTAAACTCGAAGCAAACTATTCTAATTTTGATCTGGAGCAACTTTTGTAGATCAAAATTTAATAACTCTTTGTCGTAAACAAAGCTTCCAAAGCTCCGTCCATAGTAGAGTGTTTATCTCCACCATGTGGCGGATCTTCAACCACGGTATCTAATGTAAAATTTGACATCGAATTAACGATGTAAAATTCAGTGTTATATATATTCAGGGTGTATACGTAATTTTTCCAATTGGAATCGAAAAATTAGTAAAGGAGAAAGGACATTTGGAAAGTGATAAAATGGGAGCCACTACTAGCCCCCAAGGTGGATGATGATATATTGAAATAATGATATTCATCCCATTCCCCTGCCCCATCATCATATGAATGATCATCTTTATATGGTTCGTTCATGCACGTATGCGCACACGTCCACAAGCAACTTGTGTGTGTGAGTGTCACACATAGCAAGTACTCGATATATTCTTTAAAACACTCGTTAGATCACTAGTTATAGGATTTTTAAAATGAATTCGTATATTATATTCAACCATGATATTAAAAAAAAAGCAGTAAAAATCATTAAGTTTCAAGTTTTATATAATTTATAGTCCCACTTAATTGACTCCATATTCTTAGGGAATTTGTAAAATTATCCTCAAACTTATACAGCCTTAAACTCTCCTCAAATATTTAGCTCCAAAGTCTGTTTTTTGATTTGCAATAGTTTTTTATTTTATATTTTCTACTTTCCCTTATTTTTATATGTTTTAAGGAGATGTTTACAAATCCTAAGTTTATCGTATATGTTATTAAACGCAAAGTCTTATAAGGCACGGTCCCTTTTTATGTTATAGAAGGGACGGATTAAGATGCAATTTACAAAACAACTACAAAAAAATGTTTAAAAAATCGGTGGTCACTTTCTAAATATTGAAACATGAGGACTTTTATGCAAAAAAACCATTTTTCTTTCTTCTTCCACGTATTTTCTTTCTTTTTCAATTTTCCAAATCTCAATTGCTCATTACTCACTCGTTTCTTGTCCAAATCATGTGATTCCAAAGCCATTAGGTTCGTATGGATGTCGTCTACAT
>JAQRGC012188739.1:0-11751 GCA_028659135.1 Plantago lanceolata
ATCCAGTGAGCATTGGAGTAGTTTAGTAGAGCTTTGAGGAGTTGATCTCCCTTTTGGATATGTCTATGTTCTACATACGTATTCCTTAATTGAGTTTTCTTAAAGACCTTAATAATTAAAAGGCAACTCTAATTAAAATAGTTTTAAGAATCTTATTTTCATTTCAGGTGAATTAGTCGAGTGTTAATGCGCGAACTAAGGTATTTCTAAGTCTAATTCATTGATTTTGGGGGTGATTAAATAGGAAAAACCTAAATCAACCGAAAAATGTCATCTGAGTACAAAAATTAAAGTTGAGGGAATCATATGGTACATAAATTAACAAGTGAAAAGTTACGGTATAAAAAATAAAGTGAGATACAGTTACGGTACAAAAATTAATTTTTTTTTGCTACCGGAACCCTAATAATATTATGGGAAATTTATTTCTCACCTTGCAACCAGAGACTCTATTAATTAGTGTATATATATGTTAACTAGAATGGGCGTGTTTCTTAATTAATAATTGGCCTAATTTCACAGCCATACAGGTTCTTGGAGGTTTTTGGGAAATAATCACGTTTCTTAAAATCATAAACTTCACATACAGATTTGGACTGGTGTAGTGTGTCATTCCAAAATTTGGGACGGAAATGCCCCTCGTCGAAAAAGCTGCAGGCTAAAGTAGAAGCCTACATGCATACTAATCACAACATATCAAACTAAATTGTCCAAAAAAAACATATACTAACACAATCTTCACAAATCTTCTCCAAAAAAAAAAGCAGTGTCTACTTTACTTCTTCCTATCCTAACATAATCTTCACAAATCTTCTCAAAAAAACCCATATCTACTTCACTTCTTCCCATAAAAATTGCTCGGACGAAATCAATTTCTGCAAATTGCACCAAAATAATTGCTAACTGCATCAAAAAAACTGCCCACACGGACAAACTCCGGCACCGCTTAACACCGACAATCACCGCCGCCTAACAAATGTCCATTTTTTTCTATAAGCTTCACCAGAATACTTCCTAACTACACACGAAAAATTGCCCACAACTAGAAATTTTTGGCCCAGCCGTGGATTCCTAGCTAGCAGATATGAAAATCAAGAGATCTGGGAAAAAAGAAGATAGAGATTGACAGTTTTCCCTGTCAATTCGGCCGGTTGCATCAAGATGAAAAGGATGGTGGTGGTGATGGGTTTTCCAAGGGCGGAGAGTGGTGGTGGAGATGGGTTTTCCAGGGGCGGGGAGTGGTGGTGGAGATGGGTTTTCCGGTGATAGTTAGTGATGGTGGCGATGACCGGTAGTGGTGGTGGGTGGTACAAACGCAGACTGGTGGTTGTGGGTGGAGGGGGGTGGTGGTTGTAGGTGGAGGAAAGCTTTGGTGGTCGTTTCATATATTTGCACTCAGATTGTGCAAGAACATATGTCACCATGTGTGAATATCTGTACCCTATTAGCTCCCTATTTAGTCAGAAGGGTATATTTGTCAATCAAACAGTAATCTTTATGGAAGAGGATTTACAGAAACAACGTGCTACATTGTCCCAAAAGTATTCATCACTCTGTGCTGGAGCAAAAACGCCCCATTAATAATTATATTAGTGTGCTACTCCTGTTTGGTCAAAAGGAAGTTGTAGTACTGGTATAGTACATAACGCATGGGTCTTGTGTATTGGTTTCGGTTGATTTCACTCTTCAGTCTGCTGGGGTGATACGAATATACATGTGCCAATTGTACCTTCATAATTGTTTCGAACCCACTTGAAATGCATCACCTTTTGTTTTTCTAGCTAAGTTATCTAAACTTACTACGAAAGGTATTCCATTTCATTGGACTTGACTAGAGTTGGTCTTTTAACTCGTCACCCCCTGACTCTTGACTTCTCGCTAGTGAGATAGACATACTAGACGACGGGGATAGTCTTGTTTTGTTTCGAACATAACGGTTGTGCGGTTTGCCCTTATTAATGTTGGTATCATCCCTGGTCTTTGGTTTGGGTTGGTGTGATGTGCATATCTTATGCGCCTACTGTATTTAATTGTTGGTGAACTATTTAAATTTCAATAATATTTTGTCGTTTCCAAAAAAAAAAAAAAAGTGCGTGTGTTGCCAATTGACTTTTTATAAATATTTTTATGTTTTTTAATGTCCTTAATTAATTCAAATGTAAACCCCACCAAGGGAAAAATATATTTAATTGCTATTTTCTCAAATTAATTCATTGTCATAAATCACCCATTAATTCTTAATGGTAGGCTACAATAGTCGTTCTAGGTAAATCACAAATTTTATAGTAAGTCTCCTAAGGAACACCTCTTATAGAGGGACATTAGAGACATATTTATATTAATTATAAAGTAACCCCAATAAAATTTAATGGAAAATTTGGAGTCATTTATGTCATTAATAGAACTTCAGGAACGTTTTTGTCAAAACAGAAGAAAAAAAAAAACAGAAAATGCCTTTATTGAAGCTCAGATTCGGAGCTGTATGTACAACTCTGAATTGTAGTTGTACATACAGCTCTGGATCGGAGATTTTCCAATCGGGTTTGTCATATTTTTAAGTAAAAAACAAATTGAAAAAAACACATATGATATGAATGAAAAAGCCTATGATCTTAAAATGCTATGATCTAACTACTACTCATCCGTCCCAATCAATTCTTTACGTATTTCTTTTTTGGACGTCCCAATCAATTGTTTACGTTTCCATTTTTGGAAACTACCCCACACTCATCTACATTATTTTAAACACATACCCCACTCACACACCTTTTTAACTTTCACATTTACACTAGTTAAAACCACCACTAACATACAATAATAATATATCACTATCAAACAAAACATCTTATTGAAAACCGTGCAAAAAGCAAACGTAGACTATTCATCGGGACAGATGAGTATTACTTATAATCTTAGTTGAAAACCCTATAATCTTAGTTGAAGACCATATGATTTTAAAAATATTTTCTATGATTTTAATGGAAAATTCTATAATCTTTGTTAAAAATCTTATGATCTTATGTTTACTACATACATCTTACCTATAATACATATGGTCTGTAATAGAAGGGTTGTATTTCACATTTTTGTAGAAAAGTCCATCAACTTTTATTAATTACGAATTTGCCACCGAATTTTAATGCCTTATGGAGAGACCAAAAAAGACCACCTTATGGAGAGACCAAAAAAAGACCAACATAAAAATTAATAGCCACCAAATTGCCAAAACTCGCGGGTCGACCCAGGCCCAAATACCAAAACCCGGCCCGGTCGGGTCAACCCGCGAGCTTTGAAAAAAAAAACCAGAATCGCTCAATTTTTGTCTGTGTAGCTGTGAGATTTCACTAACTTTGATGTTTAATGTTTACTAATAGGATGCTCAATGTTTAACTGTAGAAAGTTCAATGTTTATCTGTATACTAGTGTAGGTGGGAGATTTTACTGGATTTGATGTTCAATGTTTAACAATAGGAAGCTCGATGTTTAACAATAGGAATCTCAATGTGTGTGTGTGCGTAACAGTTTAGTTGTGACATTTTACTAATTTGATGTTCAATGTTTGACAATAGGATGTTCAATGTTTAACAATAAGAAGCATAATGTTTGTACAACTTAATTATATTAATTCTTAAAAAAAAGACCAAAAGAAAATTTCAAAACCCACCACAAATTTAAATTCGTGGGCCTCTTTTCTTAACATTAAAGCCAGTGAAATCTCACATCAACAATAGCATGCAGACAAACATTGACCGTAATATTAAACATTGAACACCAAAAACAGTGAAATCTCACATCAACATGTTAAATGTTTCAATACTAGCCATCAAACGTTACATTAGATTGTGTTAAATGTTTATAATTTTAATAGCTGGTGGAGTCCTATAACTTAGTTTCCGGAGGGCTAATAAGACCTAGAAAATCTACTGTGTGCGATTTCACGCAGTAAAGGTGTCATCGGAAAAATGGGCCGTGTGGGCCGGCCGTCGAAGAAGGTGGCCACTGCGATACCTCCACCAGCTACCGGTATCATCACCCGCTCTCAAGTACAGGGGCGTGCGGGGATTAGCTCGCCTGGGCAACAACAAATTGGGGCAAATGATGAAAACCAATTGTAGTCTCACTGCCGCTCTCCGGCGCCGGGGTACGTGGCGTGCGCTGATTCAGAGCATTGTCGCTCTCCTCCGCCGGGGTGCGTGGCGTGTGCTGCGACCAATATCGGGATGGGGGGGGGGGGACTTGCCACCGTTGGTGACTGATCCGGCTGAAATGGCGCCTCCTTCGTCTGCTGGTGAAAAGGGGAGCAGATCTCCTCCTCCGGTGTATCTATCGAAAGCTGATGTGGGACTTCAGACCAGCTCCCACCCTACTGAGCAACAGGACGATGATACAAATCAGAGAGTACACCCCAAGCCATGGGTTGATATCATTGCAGGTAATCGCCATCCATCTCATGGTTTGAATGTTGCTTATGTTCCCCCAGTTATTATTGATGGAGAATATGAAGTGGAACTAGATATGAATGATGTGAAAGAGGAACTGCAATTTTGGGAGACAACTCTAATTATGTATGTATTGGATAATGATCTTACAATGAATGTTGTTCGTCTGTTTATTGAGAAAGTTTGGAACTCAGTCTCTATGCCTGAAATGTACTACAATGAGCAAGGCTACTTCCTGCTGAGATTTAAAGACATAGGAGAAAGGGATGAGGTGCTCAAAAGAGGGCCTTATACGCTGTATGGCAAGAATATGTTTCTTAAGAAGTGGGTGCCTGGTTTTGAGCTTGCTGAAGATCTCAAAGTAGTCCCTTTTTGGATCACTCTTCCTCAGTTGCCTCTACATTTGTGGGGAGAAAAAAGTATTGGCAAAATAGCCAGTGTTATTGGTAATCCTGTCATGACAGACGAATGCACGGCAAGAAAACTTCGTGTTTCCTATGCACGGGTCCTGGTTTAAGTTGATGTTTCACAGAAACTCAGAGAAACTATCACTATCAAAGACCATTAGGGGAGGACGATTAGTCAACCTGTCATCTATGAGGATCATCCACTCTACTGCATGAAATGTTTGCAAGTTGGACATGACTGCTCTGTTAAAGCAACCAGACCTGTGAAGAAGAATGGTAAATACAAGGCTCAATATGTGCCAAAGACTGGAGCAAAGGTACAAGGGGGGCAGATGAATCAAGCTGGTAGTGTTGCAGCTGCTGAAAATATTAGTACAACAGTTGTTCACAATGAGCATCCTGTTTGCTCAAGTAGTCAGGTGCCTCCAAAATGTCATGATCAACGGCCAGTGAAGAACTTAACTGAGAGCCATCATGGCATCATTACTACAAACCTCACTGGTGGTGGAAACAAAGAGGGGGAATGGTCAGAGGTAACAAAGAACAGGAAAAGCAATGGCAAAGATATTATGGTGGAGCCTGTAGTCTTTGGTAACTTTGAACAGTTTGAGAGCAACAATGGGTTCACTCCTCTAGGTATTGGAGTTCACCTAGGGGGGGATGGGAACAGTCTCCCATGATTCTGTCCTGGAACGTAAGGGGGCTCAATAACATTGCTAAGCACAGAGAGATTGGCTCCTGTCTCTCAAAACATAATTGTGCTATAGCCATTTTGATAGAAACTAGAGTAAAGGTACATAAAGCTGATAGAATAAGGAGAATATTAGGCTCCAGGTGGATTTATTTTGATAAATATAGCAAGCATATGAATGGCAGGATTTGGGTACTTTGTGACCCAGGTAAAGTGTAGGTCAGTGTTAAAGAGGTTGCAGCACAGTTCATTCATATGGAGGTGAGAGATTTATATGGGAATCTGTGTTATTATCTCACTGTCATCTATGCTCATAACCTTTTGGATCAGAGGAAGGAACTTTGGAGAGAAATTGAGAATTTATCTAACTCTGTTCAAGGGGCTTGGTTGGTTTTGGGAGATTTCAACAATGTTTTGAGCTTCAAAGATAGAGAGGGGGGTAATCCAGTGCATATTTCTGAATTTTGTGATCTTGAGGAAATGATGCATACTGTGGGATTATTTGAGATGCCTGCTGTTGGGAGCTATTATACATGGACTAATAAACATGATGTGGGCAGTGGTTTGATTTATTCCCGGATTGATCGGGGCATTGCAAATGCTGAATGGTTTCTTAAATATGGGGATGTGCAGATTGAAATCCTGCCAGCTGGGACCTCTGACCATAATGCATTGAAAGTGACACGTCCTAGGGATAGAAAAGTTAGCAGGAAGCTCCCATTCAAATTTCTTAACTGTGTTGCAGATGAGGTGGATTTTCTGCATACTGTCAAGGTGATTTGGGACCAGAGAGTTCATGGTTCTCCTATGGCTCGGCTCTGGAAAAAGCTAAAAAACTTGCAGCCAAAGTTGAGGGAAAAAGCCCAAAAATACTCCAGGATTTCCCAAGATGTAACTAGCAAAAGGGCTAATCTTGAAAAACTGCAGTCTGAATTGGTACATGACAGATTCAATGGTCTGCTGCTAAATAACATTAAGCAGGCCCAGGAAGAGCTGCTTTAGGTGCACAAATTGGAGGAAGAGATCTTAAGGCAGATTTAAAAAAATTACATGGATTTAACTTGGGGATGGGAATAACTCATACTTCCATGCCACAGTTAAAGCTAAAAATCAGCAGAAAAAGATCTTTCAGCTCCAGGATTTGAATGGCAATATATTAGTTGATCATCACCAGATTGAGCAGGAGATATTACGGTTCTATTCAGACCTTGTGGGATGTTCTGCTGCAAACCTGAGGGGGGTTAATATTCAGATCCTTCGAAAAGGGAAACACTTGGGGAGAGAAGATGGTCTGCTGCTTATACAACCAGTCACTGAAACTGAGATTTGGGAGGCACTCAAGATGATTGGGGATACCAAAGCCCCTGGAAGTGATGGGTTTAATGCGCATTTCTTCAAAAAAGCATGGCCAGTGGTGAAACATGATGTAGTGGAAGGAGTGCAAGAGTTCTTTGCCAACAATACTTCGTATAAGGTTGTGAATTGCACAATGGTGACCCTTATTCCTAAAACACCAAAAGCCAAAACCATGAAGGAAATGAGGCCTATATCCTACTGTAGCACTATTCTCAAAATTATCTCAAAGATTCTGACCACTAGACTGGGGAAGGTAATCAATCAAGTGGTGGATGACAGTCAATCAGCCTTTCTTCCTGGCAAGGTTATTCATGATAATATCCTAATGGCACAAGAATTGGTCAGGGGCTATAGTAGGAAGGGAGTTTCTCCTAGATGTGTGGTACAAATGGACATCCAGAAAGCTTATGATACGGTTGAGTGGTGTGCACTCAAAACCATCCTTGCTGAGCTGGGGTTCCCTACTATCTTTGTTAACTGGATCATGGTTTTGGTCACAACAGTGTCTTATAAGTATTCTGTGAATGATATTACTTCTCAACTGCTTCTTCCCAAGAGAGGGCTTCGACAAGGCGACCCAATCTCACCTATGTTGTTTGTGCTTGTCATGGAATACCTGTATAGAGTACTTCAAGAGATTAAGTATAAGCCAGACTTTAATTTCCACCCTAAATGTGAACTTGTGGGAATCATCAATCTGTGATTTGCTGATGACCTTATGCTCTTGTGCAGAGGGGATGTGGGATTTGTTGATCTTATGATGAAGTCTTTTGATGAGTTTTCTGCTGCAACAGGGTTAAAAGCAAGTCCCTCAAAGTGTAAGGTTTTCTTTGGAGGGGTAAATGATACAGATCAGAACACCATCTTACAACTTACTGGATTCTGCAAAGGCTCTCTCCCGGTAAGATATTTGGGGGATCCCTTACATCATAAGAAGCTGACTATTGCCACTTGCAAACCCCTTCTTGACAAAATTCTAGGGAGGGTTAAACACTGGAGTGCCAGATTATTGAGTTATGCAGGACGTATACAACTGATCAGGAATGTTATTTTCTCCATTGCAAATTTCTGGACACAAGTGTTTCCTCTCCCCAAGCAGATTCTCCATCATATTGAAGCCATATGCAGGGTGTTTCTTTGGACTGGTAAAGATGAAGTGAGCAGAAAAGCCCCTGTAGCATGGGACCATTTGTGTGACTCGAAAAATGAGGGAGGACTTAACCTCATTGCTCTGGCGGAATGGAACATGGCTACTATTGCAAAACTGTTGTGGAACTTGGCAATGAAAGCGGATAAATTATGGGTCCGTTGGATTCATAGTTACTATATAAAAGATGGGACTGTGCAAGATTTCCAGCCCTCTCAGTCATGTTCCTGGGTCTTAAAAGCGATGTTTAAGCATAAGGGGAGGTTAATGCAGAATAAGGGATGGCTGGATGCCATGGTTTCTGGAAAATTTTGTATAGGTAAAGTTTACAGGGACCTAAGACAAGACAAGCCACAGGTGCCATGGAAGAAATTACTCTTTGGAAATCTGGCACGTCCAAGGGCTCTGTTCACCTTTTGGCTAGGATGCAATGGAAGGTTGCCTACAAAGGACCGGCTCATGCGTTTCGGAGTCATCAGTGATGACATTTGTGTGTTTTGTGGGGCACCTGAAAGTATGGAGCATTTGTTCTATCAGTGTCCTGATACTAAGAAAATTTGGATGAAGATCTTGCGATGGATGAAGCTGCCACATTTGCCATCTGGATGGAGCTCTGAGATAGCCTGGCTTATCTCAAACACTAAAGGTAAATCAATGCGTGCCAAACTGTTGAAATCTGCCGCTGCTGAAACTCTGTACAGTATCTGGTGCAGTAGGAATGAACAAGTTTTTGCGTCTAAAGGAACTCTTCATGATATGGAGGCCCATATTATTCATGTTATCAAAACCAAGGCCCAACAACATTGTGGACTGAAAAAATATGTGGACAAGTTGTAGACTGTAGTTAGATGGTGCATTGTTTTGGTTTGTTTTGCTTTACTTTGTACCGGGATCCTTATGGATCGGTTGTATTGTCATGCTTTTGGTAATACAAGTTTGATTTTATGGCTCCAAAAAATTTTAATAACACCCTGCATCCAGTTAACGATTATTTAGGGATTAGGGTTTTGGATGAGGTGTTGGTCGTTCTAACCCATAAACCATAATTAAGACCGTAGAAATCGAATGTAATTTTATCATTTAAGGGGATTTTGGGTTCACCATTCCCTTAGGGTTTCAGAAAACGTATTCAATGTTTCAATACTAGTTACGCAATGTTACACCAAGTTGTGTCAAATGCTTTATTTAGTAACAAACCAACATTAACTACTTAAATCTCACATTAACACTAGCACGCATACAAACATTGAGTATCCTATTGTTAAACATTGAACATCAAATCCAGTAAAATCTCCCACCTACACTAGTAGACAGATAAACATTGAACATCCTATTAGTAAACATTGAACATCCAAGTCAGTGAAATCTCACAGTTGCACAGGTACACAGACAAAAATTGAGCAATTTTGGTTTTTTTTCTTCAAAACTCACGGGTTGACCCGCGAGTTTTGGTATTTGGGCCTGGGTCAACCCACAAATTTTTATATTTGGTATCTTTTAATTTTTCTGTTGGTCTTTTTTTGGTCTTTGGGATACTTAGTCTCCCCAGAGACGGACTCTATTATGATATACATGTCATTTGTAGTTGAGCCAAGAAAGGATTCATTCCTCATGAATTTTTTTTGAAACAACAAATATATATATTATAACAATACCGAGCATAAGAAATGCTCAAAAGTCAATACAATGCCACCACTAGGGCAAAACTACCTTAATCGAAACGAGCAAAATAAGACGAATGGAAACAAGAAAATCCGAGGGCCAACTTTCACCCCAAGTCGTCTCGAAAAAATAGCACAGTAACAACAAAACCCACGCGAAATCTGGATAGTCATGGATTTTAGCCTCCGAACACAAATCAGATGTTGGTGTGATCGTTAGTCATTGGTCAATGCATACGATGTGTTCGAAATAGTGTTTGAACATGATCCTTGATCAACCAACAAGATTGAGAGAAATATTGAGTTATTAGATTAGACACTTGAACCATAATCTAGACTCAATAGTAGTATTCGAGAATTAAAGGACCTTATCATAATAAGTCTTACATCACGGGTGAGTTTGCTATTTCCTCACAAACGTCCTTATGTATTTATATTGTCTAATAAGATCGATTAGGAATCTTATGAGACCTTAATTGGATTAGTGCTTTATACATAAGGCACCTATGGGTCACACTTTCTTAGTGGTAGTTCTTCTTGTGTGTTAAATGATAATTATACATTAATTAGATTAATGGAAATTGTTATTATGGAGTAATTAATTAGAAATTGGATTTCAAATTGATTTAATATGTAGAGAGGAATTAAAATAAGAGTCCGTCTCTTGAGGGACCAACTATTGAAAAGACTAAAAAAAGACCAACACAAACTCACAACACGCGTAGGTAATAAAATGATTCTAAATGAATCATTAATTATTTTGTGTTGGTCTTTTTATGGTCTCTACATGAGTTGGTCTCTTTTAAGAATTAATATTAAAATAATATCGAAAGGAAAAATCAGGCCGATCCATGGTGGCCCGGCCCGACCGGTCGAACCGGATGCGGCCCAGGGAGTGGCCGAGTGGTTCACACGTGTGGGATAGAGTCTACTCCATCCATTCTTCTTTTCTTTATTAGTTTTATTTTGTTGAGTTATAAGTCAATTACTAAATAAGTTCAACTAAAAGTAAAATCCTTTGAAAACTTCTATTTGAGTGGGAGTTTGATTAGGAAATTTGATTAGAATTCTCCACTATAAATATAGGAGCAATATTCTGGTGAAAATTATTCTCTACAATTCTTTAGAAGAATTCTCTCTAGCATATTTTCTCCATCTCTCTAAAGTTTCCTAACAACTTTGAAGAACTAAGTCACACTTACCTATTAATAACTAAACATATGAAAAAACAGAAAACACTACATACCTTCTTCCTAGCTGCACATTCAGCAGTAAACCTCTCTTTTTCATTCTTCTTCCTCACCATAGTGAACCCCTTCTTAAGAACATACTCCTTAACTCTCAGTCTCAACTCCTTAGTGCTCCCAAATATCCGTCCAACATGAAATTCCTTGTCCACTCTATCATAATTCTCATCAAACTCATCACCAATGTAAGTTCTTTGAGCAGCAATGTAACGGTACGGAAATTCTAACCTAATTTTAAATAAACATTTAACAATAATAATTACTTTTAAACCTCAAAATTTGCAATAAATAAATAAAGGGGGTTTCAAATCCTACACTTGATAAAATCAGAACAGAAACAACGGCGAAAATCTTTAAAAATAAGTTCTAGTACTTAATCAAAACAGAACATAAAGAAAACCCAAAGTGAAAACCCAATCCCAACTCTGTCGCTGGACTCCTACGCTTGATCACCTACAAGGAAGGTGAAAACAAAAGAGAGTGTGAGATAAAGGATCTCATTGGTGTTCGGTGCAACAGTGTAATTTGATAACGGTGACAGTAATGCAGAAACAGTATTTTCAAACAATGAAGTTCGTGCAACAATACTTAAAAACGGTAGATTTTTCGGTAAACAGTAACGGTATCGGTAACGAGAAAACTTTACTTTCAAATCAATGAAGTCATGCAACACTTAAAGAAATAACTGTAAGAGATTCAGTAAACAGTATCGGTAAACGGTATCGGTAACGGTATCTTTGGTGCGGCCCTCCTTATTGCTCCTACTCCCAGTAGCCCTTGTAACTCCCTCCAGATAGCGAATC
>JAQRGC012189182.1:0-11164 GCA_028659135.1 Plantago lanceolata
CGGACCCGGACCCGGACCCTACCCGGACCCTTTTAAAAGGTTTAAAGGGTCCGGGTCCGGGTAGGGTCTTTTTCTAAAAGGGTAGGGTCCGGGTCCGGGTCTTTCATAAATGGGTAAGGGTAGGGTCTAGACCCTACCCATTGAGAACCCTAGTTGCGACGCAGCTGGAAAGGTTTCCACTCTTACACTCTCCTCCATGGGCATAGTAGGTACGCTTCATGATCTTGATTTCTCATCTTTGCCATATCTGCAAACCTTTGACGTTCGTAACAACTCATTCCATGGCACAATCCCATCAGCAATTAGTAACGCATCCAAACTCGTATTTCTTTACTTGGGGCTTAATAATTTTACTGGATCCATTCCGACATCAGTTTGCAATTTGACGAATCTCGAATTGCTTGGTTTGACTGGTACTCTCTTATCAGGCCCCATCCCTGATAATTTTGGACTGTTAAAATCACTCCAGTTTGTATACATGTACACCAACCATTTCACCGGGCCTATTCCTTCTTCCATTTGGGAATTTGACAAAACTGAAAGTGTTGACTTTATATGATAATCACTTATCTGGTGCAATCCCGGAAGAGATTGGGAACATGACAATGCTTCAAGGGTTGTACCTATCTCAAAACGAGTTGGATGGTGAAATTCCCCGAACACTCGGAAACTTAAACTCTCTTACTGATTTAAGATTGTTTATGAACAACCTTACCGGCCCCATCCCCTTGGAACTTGATAATCGAACAACTCTTCGAACTCTGCATCTTGCTTATAACAATCTTAGCGGCCGCATGCCGCCAAATGTTTGTGCTGGTGGTGTACTTACAAATTTGAGGCTCCAACAAAACAATTTTGTGGGTAGTATCTCAACAAGCTTGAGAACATGTTCTAGCTTGAACACACTCATTCTCCATAATAATCAAATTTCTGGAGATATCACACAAGATTTCGGCATATATCCAAACTTGACTTACATCGACATAAGTCATAACTACCTGCATGGTGAACTCTCTTCAACCTGGGGTATGTCACACAATCTTCAAGTCATGGTGATGTCCCACAATAATATTTCTGGAACCATTCCTTCTCAACTCGGACACGCGCTAGCCCTGCAACGCCTTGATCTAAGTTCAAACAAAATATCCGGGACCATTCCTGAAAGTTTGTTCTCGTTGCCACTATTTGAGCTTTATTTGGATGAGAACAACTTGGTTGGAAACATACCAACAGAGATCGGCAACCTAGTTGAACTCAGTCGATTTAGCATAGCTATGAATAGTATCAATGGTTCCATTCCTCCCCAACTTGCCTCTTGCAGAAAGCTAATAGACTTGAATTTCAGTGGAAATGATCTGAGCGGAAGGCTTCCACTTGAGCTGGGACGCTTGAGTTCTTTACAGAATCTTGATTTGAGCATGAACATGCTATATGGAAACATACCTCAACAATTAGGTGAGATGCAAAGGATCGAAACATTAAATATTTCCCACAATTTGCTATCAGGCTCCATACCATCAAGTTTTGATCAGTGTATAAGTTTGTTAAGCATCGACATCTCATATAATCAGTTGGATGGTCCTCTTCCAAGTTTGAAAGCATTTCAAAGTGCTTCATACGACGCATTGAGGAATAACAAGGGCTTGTGCGGCAATATTGCTTTCCTGAAGAATTGCTCGGGTACCTTGAACGCCAAGAAAGTGTCACGGGAAGGAAGATGGGTTATCATTTCCATTGTGCTGCCTTCACTTGCCAGTCTGATCGTGGTAGTTGTGCTTGCGACACTGATCATCAAATATTTATGGCCGGCGCGTGGGAACATTCCATTAGGTGAAACATCAATTCAACGAGAAGATCTTTTTAGTATTTGGAGCTTTGATGGGAAGATGGTATATGAAAATATTGTTGAAGCTGTAGGACATTTTGATCCAGAGCATTGTATTGGCACGGGAGGATGTGGGAGTGTTTATAAAGCCGAATTTTCACATGATTGTATTGTTGCGGTGAAGAAATTACATACAACAGATGAATCACTCCATATTGTGAAAGGTTTTAGGAATGAAATCCGAGCACTAACAGAAATAAGACATCGGAACATTGTTCGGCTTCATGGATTCTGTTCACATGTTCAACATTCGTTCTTGGTGTATGAGTTTTTTGATGGAGGAAGCCTGGCGAGTTGCCTGAGCAATGCCAAGAAAGCTATGGGGTTGGGGTGGATAAAGAGGTTGAATATTGTGAAAGAAGTTGCAAGTGCGTTGTCATATATGCATCACGATATCTCACCTCCTATAATCCACCGCGACATATCAAGCAAGAACATTCTTCCGGACACAAAACAAGAGGCTCATGTTTCAGATTTTGGTACAGCCAAGTTGTTGAATCCAGATTCATCTAACTGGACCACATTTGCTGGGACTTTTGGATATGCTGCACCAGGTACGCTTCAATTCTATACGTTTCTCACTTGAACCGAACTTATTACTAATTAGTCGTACTTATTTCAATTTTTATGTTGGACAGAACTTGCTTTGACTATGCAAGTGAACGAGAAATGTGATGTATACAGCTTTGGAGTTCTTGCATTGGAAGTGGTCATGGGAAAACATCCTGGAGATTTCATCTACACTTTGTTGACACCCACCGAGTCATCATCGAGGCATATGCCCTCAGCGTTGATAATCGACCAGCAACTTGCTTTTCCAACTAGCCAGAAAGTAGCCTCAGAAATCGCGTTTGTGGTGAAGATAGCTTTGGAGTGTTTGCAACAAGACCCTAGATCACGACCGACCATGCAACACGTTTATATGCTGTTATCAAACGAGGTCACAACTTTGAGAGACAAGTAACTCCTGTCCATGACAATAGTATAGATGATATTGACATGCTTACATGATATTGTTGTTATAGACTTGTAGTTATAACAGTTGCATATATAGTTTAATAAACTTGAAACTTAATAGCTAGTATAACAGAACAGTGGAGCTAAAACAAATCAATGGGATAGCACATCAGTGCTCTTTCTTATTGAAATCTTAAAGATGACATTGTGCATTTTAAAATACAGTAATATTACAACATGATATTTCCAACTTACAACAACATACTCAGATACAGTAACTATTATTACAGTTGTAAGGTAGTATGTACTATAAAAACGTACAGTTTAAGTGCTCTGCATAGAGTAGTATGTATATAGTGTACATGATGAGGATGTTGAAACAAACAGCTCCAATCGCATCTGCAATCCAGTAGTCATCCTCAAACTCTTCTCACCTTTGAATTTTCTTCTCCAAAGTTGAACTAGCCACTTTGAAGAACACTAAACACAGGCAAGCAGCGATTCGGAAGAATTTTTCCATATTAAAATCCACCATCCGCCAAACAACTTTACCGTACTTTGGAGTACTCTAATAAATTATATGTATAGAAAACAAGGATACCGACTTTGTCAGGGAGTGTTTTTGTAGAAAAAATTCACCATCCCTCTATAGAATGGTGTATTGAACTTGCAATTAGCTGTGATGAGACTGACTCACTGACCTACATTATGATGCCTCCCAGACCTTGAAATCTCTGCCCTCGATGGCAACAGACCATTTCTGGGAACCACTTGAGGGTTCAAAGTGACCAGGTCCAATCTTCATAGCCAGCTTATCATCAATTGTTGCGGCATAAACATCTCTCTCTGCCTTCGCTATTTTTACCTAGAGTAAAGCAAAAGAGTACTAAATGAATTTCAATTTACGAAAAATCAATTCATTTTATCCGAAAAGGTATAACATATGACAGATTGTAGAATTAGATATAATCTAATCTAGACATAACATATAACACATAGCAAATGTTTCTCTAGGTTACTCACCCTTGGAGAAAAAACTAAGTTTATTGTAGATTTAGATAAAATCTAGCTATTGACAAACAATACATATAGGTAACAGTGAACGCATGAAATCGGCAGCAATTATTGAGAAGGGGAAATCCTGTATAGTCCAACTTCCTGTTAGAGGATAGAAGCAAAAAAGTCTGATCTGAAATTTGTAGACTGTGAAGTTTATCAACACAGCCGAAACAATATCACAGGGCAGAGCTATTTTTTCTTGGTGAAATTGACACCAAAAGTTGGTGTTATACCACATCACCTGTGATATAACTGCATATCCTGCAAAGGTAAAAAATAACTAAAATAGAAAATTAAATCAACAAATAACTTCAGAAACTCACTATGCTGCGGCAGTTGATCTTTTTCCTTTTTCTGAGCGAGATAAGTGCTGCTATGTCGGATTGATAGTCAGAGAAAATGTGATCATAGAACACTGAGGGTGTCCCGGGGTGTGTGAGGATATAGGCATAACCTTGCATTTCTTTTCCACCTGGGAATCTCCAATGACCCTTGAGAACAGAAAAGTAAATCAAGATAAAGTCAAAGAAAAGACATGGCAATTGCTTTGCTTATTAAAAAAATTCAACTAATAAACCAACTCCCAAGGTCAAGATCCAGTCAATGTAGAGAAGCTAAGATGTAGGAAACATGTAATCAAACCGTTCAACAAATGAGAAAGACACATCGAGAACAAATTGTCACATTGTGTAATGAGATGGAAAACAGCTTAGGCCATCAAAGTGACAGTTTGCATGAACAAATTTGAGTTATTCGGCTTCAGTTAGAAAATAAAAACTAAAATGAGATGCAGACTGATTTTGGAGAAACATGGTGATGACCCCAGTTAAGCTGAAGGTTATTTGTCTGGGTTTAGTTATGAAAAGATTGTGTCTATGCTGCGACCTAGCATTAATGTATTTTGTATGAACTACAAAAATGAGTTTCTAAAACTTCTCTAAGCGCTTTGCATTATAGTAATGACTAAACTACTTAATTTAAAAAATGACCAACTGTGTTAGCAACATATACAATGATGATGTACAATGAAACAACAGTTCAGATCAAACCTAACCTGGGTAGAACCAGTATCGTGATTCTCAATAAAAGTTACTGCTCTAGACGGCCACCATCCCATTACTCCAGGAGGTTTTCCTTTCTCATCTGACAATCTCCAGTACTCACATCGGTCAAGTGCCTTTCCAGTAAACATGAAAAAGGGAACAATGATTACACACAAGTTTATTGACATTTGAGACAGTAGCAACTAAAGGACTAAGAAACAAGAACATGATAGTATGCTTACAGCATGTAGAATTCCTTTAGTTGTCACATCAAAAGCACCTGCAGTTCCACTCGTAGCATTAATCCAATCGATAATTCTCTGCCTGTGTGCATCTTGGTTATGATCCATCTCTCCGTACGTGTAGCTAAGGGAATCCCAGAACTCGCCCACAGCGAAGTAAGGCTGACTTGCATCCAAGTAGTCCTTAACATAGCCACCCCAAAATCCCCTAACAAAGTCCAGTCTCCATCCATCATAACCAACTTCTTCTCTGTTATTCAAAGAAAGTGAAAAGGTTATCACTTAACCACTTCGATGAAATAGTCAGCACTAGGAATAGTGCAAATTGGACATATCCAAATAAGACGTTAATGAGAAATACAACTCCTTTATCTTTTCATTCTAAAATATGAAATCAAAATAGCCTTTGAGAAGAGCAACAACAACAAAGTAATGGAAAACAAATGTAGACGATATTGGATGCAGCTTTAAAGTCAAAAAAGAAATTTTTTGTTACTCAGAGTAGTCATCTCTCCACCGAACTGTTTGGGATGCTTGGGCATTTTCATCCTCGTAATCAGAACATGATTTAGGAAAGAGTGGAAATGTTTACAAAATATTTAAGCAGATTAACTAACCTCATCCAGCACAGCCACTCCTTTATATCTTTTCTAACAAAGTCTTGGGAGTGATCAATATTTGGAGCTGCATGGAAGCTATCTCCGCTACTTTTATTGCCCCTTCCCTGTCATTGGCCAAACAGAAAAGCTTCTTGTCATGTTAAACAATTATGTAATTTCAGATATTTGGCATAAAAAACAATGTTTCCTATAATTGTATTTTTCTTTTCTTTTGAGGATAGTATTAAATATTTCTCAACATACCTTCTTCAGTAAGTTTGTTTCCAAACTGAAAATCATTTGTTATACTTTTGCAAGTAAAAAGGTACATGGTTCGGTGATTATTATGGTATAAGCAATTAAACTCTTTTTAGGTTCCAAATTATAAAATAATATTGGTTGAAGACACTTCAAACAATAAGAATCAGAAATGTTACTAGATTGTATTTAAGGAAACAGTAATCATATTACTTCCTATAACTAACAGACTCTTTCCGAATAAGATCAAGGTAAGGCAGTATAAGTTGTATATTCATGAAAATGGAAAAAACAGATTTGGAAACCAGATTAATGATAACAGTTTAATAATTAAAAAAAAATGAAGAAAACAAATGAAGCAGGTGATATTTTTTCTACTGTTCTTATCTTCGCGTACTAGCAGTGGACAATTTTCAATTTAATAATGGAAACATAAGCAATTAAGTATTGAACTCCAATTACAGCTTTTCAATAATCTTTTACACTATAAAACAATTATCATTGCAGTAAAGTCTGACTGTATGAGAATATCAAACCTGGAAATGTGGATCATCAGCAACAACTGCGCGATCATCCCAGTTCAGGCGACCACCAAAAATGTTCCAAACACCATTTTGGTTCTGATATTCTGCACATCGGTGGTTTAAGACAGCATCACCAAGAACCTTTATACCCACTTTGTGCAGTTTCTTCACAACAGCCTTTAGTTGATCCATGTTACCATACCTATCATCAATATCAAACATCTATCTAATCAGTATCAAGAAAGAGCATTCTTAATCTAATAGTAGCAATTACAGTGGTAGCAAACTATTTTTCTTCTGAATCTAAAAGGTCAGCAAAAAAAAATCTCAAGGTAAATTTAAGTGATGCCAAACAAAAGAACAGTAAGAAGTACTTTTTTCCCAAAAAATTACTAGAAAACCCTTGGTTTTCCCCTTCCCCCATTCTCCCTCGAATCAAATGAACCGGGAGAAAATTAAAATCAACAAGATGGTACCTGGAGTTTAAGTTGTACAAATCCCTAGGCATGTAGCCTTCAGGTGAGACAGAATCTGTAGGTGGGGGTAACCAGATGACTGTGAACCCAAGTGATGACAGTTCAGATGCCTTGTCATTAAGCTCCATATACCACCTTCCTGATTTGTGGGATTCCCAATTAAATCCCTGGCAAAGTATCTCAAATCCTGATCCAGTACCAGAAGTAATTTTTACATCGGGTTCCAGTTCCTCATCTTCATCTTCATCTGCATCATTTCTCTTGAACGCTGGCATAACAGTCCTGAAGTTACCATAAGCTTCTGCTGCAAGCTTCTCTATTTCTTGGAGAATGATCTCTTGTGCTTCTTTACTTTTTGTTCTCCGACCCTTTCCAGAGGATATATCAGTAACTAAACTCCTAATTTCATTGATGATTTCATCGGCGTATGCAGACGCTTCTTTATCATCAGACTCTGCTTGGGAAATCTCCTTGTGCATCACCTCACCTTGAGAGTCAATTAGACCAGCACTTTTGTCTGCGGCTATGATACTCGAAAAGGGTATGTAAAAATCATTTCCTTTGTTATTTAACCATGTCTTGTCATTCAGCTTCAGCACAAAAATGAATCCCTTAAATCCTTCATCCAACGTAAACGAGCCCCTAGAGTGTCCTTCTTCACTTTGCTGCATTGAAGAATCACCAACAGTCAATAAACCGTTAATCATGATGTTGGTTTGATGAATATCATTAATGACCAACCAAAAGCAAGGCTGCCATTTTCTTCTATCTGGTAGATTATACAAGCAATCTGCTTCTATGCTTTGTAGTGGTCTTGACAATAGAAAGTACAGGCATATATTTTAAGGCGACAAGGTGAATTATATGCCAGCTAATCATAGAATTAATGACAAAGGAGAAGAGCAGATGAAGAGAACATCAGATTTCCAAGCATTTGTAGATCCCAAAAGATTAAATATTTCCAAACTTCAAAACATCAAATCCTTAATAGTCTCCCCCACCCAAATATTAATTCAAATAACATATTTATCCATCTAAACCATCTATTAATCATAATGAAATTATGGAATTTTTTTTTTACTTTTTTAGTAGCTATTGAGCTTATGATAGTGGTTCATTGGTTGGAGGAAAAGAAGATGAAAAAAGAAAGATCTTTGCATAGAAATTGCTAATCTCCTGTAACTTTATTAAAACTGAATAAATAATAATCTCACTGCGAGAGAGCCTGATGCCAATCTTCCCTCAGATTGTTCTAATCTTGAAGGATACTCAAGAACTGAATTCTCTCCAGTGAAATCTCTAAAAGTGCTTTGTATAGCAAAACTCCTAGTCAGTCGAAAGTCAACAAAAGAGAATAACTTACCTGAGACCCAAGATTATAAACTAATTACTTTTAAGAATGGATTTCCTACCAAGAGAATACTATTTGTGTATAGTATTTAATAAGACACCTAATTGTTCATGTACATAACAGAATCAGAAATAATCTTTGTTTCTCAAATACCTGTAAAAGAGTCTGCAGGGCCTTATTCTTGAACGTGTTTGTTTCAGGAGGATACGGCCCCGCTGGAATTTCCCAACTCTTACTTTCATTATTGTAGATACCCCAGTGTACAACTACATTTCCAGGTAAATCAGTTTCCATATTCAGCTCAATTTTGGCATTATCAAGAGAGTGCTTCACAGACACGCTCAAGGAGTTATCAGCAAACATCTCCTTGGAGACAGACTGCTCCTCATAGAAACCTTGCACAGATCTCTTTCGCCATTTAAGACCCCTGGCATCTTCAGCTTTGGGATCACCAGCTTCAGATTTAAGAAGCACATTAGTCAGCTGCCCCAAGTCCCCTGCAGCTAGAAGAATGCAGGAGAAGGCAATATGAGAATTCAACACATAGTGAAATTATGGCACATTGAGATTTGCTTGCAGCAGAAAAATAAAAATAAAAACATGATGAGGAGTTCAGCAGGGAAGTACTTATCAAGTTATCATCACTTGATCAGAAAAGTTAAGTATTAGAAAATCCATATACATTTAAATACACAATTGTACAAGTACTTTTAACCCCGACTCCTTCATGGAAGACACACTGACAGTTAACATTACTGTGCATCACCCTACATATGGTACTATTAATAATGATAGGCAAGTCGTACACTAAATGTGCAATACAGAGCCCACTCTGCCAATTCACCAAAAACAGGCCATCACCAGCAAAAGTTGTCACCTGAGTTAATGGATGTATATAGCATGAAACTCAACTACCAAAAACGGGAACCATTTAAAAGAAAAAAAACAACTGAATTGGATTATGTGCCACAGAGTAATTCTAACATCAACCTGGCAACTTGTCCAAACCCTGCTGAGCTACAACAACACTTCCATCATCCTCAAGATACTCAATAAGAGGAACTCTGAAGTCTCTTCCCTTGTGTTGATACCAGGATCCAGTTTCCTCATCCTAGAATATCAGGAAACATGAAAAAACAAACTGTTACATCAAAAATGTGGAGGACAAGCACAGAACCAAAAATACGGAAACGTCTTGCCAGGACATGTAGGGGGAGTGCAGTAGTGCACCTTTAATACAAAATGTATAGCAGCGATTGAGCTGTTTGTATTAAAGTCGATTTTCACTTCATAGTATGTTTGTCCTTCCAACAATGAAGCTGATGCATTCAATGGAGTCTCAATTGCATAATCCTGAAAGGTAGTTGACGAAAACCGTATGAGACATGAGTACATGCACGAAATCAAGAAGGTCAAATGAAAAGCTCCATATCAAGAGAAACCATAATCACCTTAATTGGTACAGAACCCGCCGGTTGCATATCCACAGGGGGTTGATCCCATTCGCTGCAATAATGGAAATGTAATATTTCATTATTCTATCCACTAACCTACTAAAGCAATTTATCTGTACAAGCATGTTCAATACAGCCTAATCAATCATAACTCATAAGTACAAGGTAAAGTCTTAGGAAAATCAACTTTTCCTACATATTAGTAAAATCAATACCCTTTCTACCCAAGTGTTGAATACACTCCTCTAGTTTATACTCATTAAAATGTTGATTTTCCTAATGTTTAGGAAACACCGATTTTTTATGAGACTTACTCCTCCTGCAAATAATCATGACAAGTTTGTCTCCTCTCAAAATTAGAAAGTAAATGTTTGCAAGATATTGCTTCAAACATAACACATGCCTGCCAATTTCGCCTGCGTAAGTAACTCCCCAATGTAGAACCCACTTTCCGGGTAGATTACACCCGACTGTAAGCTGCCCGTTCTCGTCATTCTCCCCCGTGTCTAATTTGATTGTTATCTTTCCTTCCACCTGTCATTCCAACATATGCCAATTTGAAAAACTTACCAACCTGATACAACCTATCATAATAATTCCCAAGGCAATATGCAGACAGAATCGCCATCAAATTTGAGCTAAAGTAACACGGAATAGATTTAGCCAAAAGTTAAGCAAGTAGTACTTTACAGGATTCAAAATAACAAAAATACAATAATCAATAATATTCTTCACCACAAGCATTAAAAGAGAGAGAATATTCATTCAAAGCAAAGTAAAAAACACTCAAATCCCACACAGATCCCAAAATTCTCTTCACGCACTTTCTCCATTGATCTCCAATCCACAATATCACAAACAAAATGCACAAAAACACACACAATCAATATATAATGCACCTTTTCAGCTCGCCTAATCTCGAATTTCTGTCTCAAAACAACGTCATTAGCCTCTGACGTCTCGACGACGGGAGTCTCCGTGGAGCTGACAGCTTCGAGAGGAGGATGAAAGTGGCGGGAGAGGCGTTTCGGTTGTTGAGTGCAATAAATGTGGAAGTTAGGGGGCTTTTTTGCAACGAGGTTGAATTTAGGCGCGGCAGGTTCGGCATAGAGCGACGTCCTCCGGCGGTGGCGGTGGTGGTGGAGCAGGCTGAGAGCGTCTGTTGTTAGTGAAGAGGACATTGATGGATTGATTGGGAATTTGGTGGTTCTGTAAAAAAAATCTGTAATCGGTGGGAATTGAATTGAAATGAAATGAGATTTGTTTGAAGAAGATGGTTAATATATATACTTATGAATATGAGGTGGTGATGAGAT
>JAQRGC012190478.1:0-13712 GCA_028659135.1 Plantago lanceolata
AAGTATTATATGTTTGAGACCCATAATAAAGTAATAAGAGAAAGTAGCCAAAAAATGGAAACATAAAGAAATGAGTGTGATGGAGGGAGTATAAATCTTCAATTCTTGACAACCTTCACATGCATTCCTTCTGGTCATCATAAAACCTGTTATTTGGGTGAATGTGTATTTGATGGAGATTTATATAATCATACTATCTGTTCTAGAGCTATTTTATTACTCCCTCTCTTTTTTATTTGACGTATGAGAAAGTTAGAGTCTATCCAATATATTTGATGTTTTAGTTGTTTTTGACAGATAACATTCCAATTGTACCCCTACTTTTTGATGTTCCGATCCAAGTTTTGGGTCAATATGAGAGCTAATTGGCCATATACATGGGAGAAAAATATTCTTTCTAATATGTGAGAAAAAAACCTAGAAAAGTAAATTAAAAAAGGCTATAGGAGGGAGTTTGTCCTTTCTAAGCCTACTAATAGGCTGTTATCTTTATCAGTTCTCAAGTATTTTTATCTATACACTTGCTATACTACATAATTGAATATTTGTTGCTGTCTTTTGTCGAGGGTTTTCTTGATGCACTATGTTTGTAACTATAGTTTGTTTTTCAGGATGACAGCCTACACAGATGTTCTATGTCTGCTGATTCTCAGACAGATAACAGTGAAAGTGATGATACAAGTGATGATGGAAATACTGACGTAAAGGTCAATGGTTACCATGACGCTGAAAATGAAGCCGACCCTGAAACTGATTATCATCATGATCGAAGACTCAGCGGGAAGCTAAGTGAAAGCAGTGGTTCTGCTGCTAGTGATCTTTATGATTATAAGGTTTCTCCTCTTTTGCTCTTATTTTTATTTCGTAGTTTCCGTATAGCCACCTTCGGTTTACTTTCAGTTGTCTTCAAGAGAAGATAGATGAAAAGGATTACAGTTGTGACTGCATGGTTTACACTTCGTTGGTTTAACCAGTTGCTGATTGTCCAGCTATTTGATTGAATGTATAAAAAATAAACTAGTCCATGGATTGATTTAATTTGAAAGATTCCAGTTATGTGTGTAGGTGTAGTATCATGGAATATAGATATCATCTATCATTTGAAATTCCCAGAGTATGCAAATTTAAAGCTTGCAATTTCTGAAATCCACTTTTTTTTTGGTTGCTTCTGTGTGATTTTAAATTACTTGATCTATTCTTTAATGTTTCTTTTGGTGCTTTTTTTTTTTTTTCAATTACCAGGCCATTGAGAACAATGACTCAGACCACGGATCTTCCACACAGAATCGTACTTCAGCGAAAAGAGCAAATTCAATTTTGGATGCTAAACTAGCTAAGGATTCTAAATTTTCAATCAATGAGCATGTAGACCAGCAGAAGGCTCGTGAAAACATGGTTGATGCATCTCCGGAAATACTTGGCAATGACTCTCAGCAATCGATGGGGGAGATTTTGTCATCAGTTGATCAGGAGCTACAGCAATCTATTTCTGGATCTGAATTATTGGCTGAAAAACTAATGCCTAAAATTCCAACTTCCAATACTAGTGCCAAGAAATCAACTTTTTGGGGAAGAAAAAATGTAAGTTGTACTTCTTAGCTTCAATACCTTGGTCATGAGGATTATTATGTGCATTGGAATTTGGAACCATTGTGACCAAACAAGTTTCTCAGGAGTAAGGAGTGGTTGGTGTGGGAAGACCATCTTAACTTATTGAACTAGATGAAGAAACCTAATACTAGATCGAAACAAATAGGCCTGAATGAAGAAATGCTTATAAAGTGACTGCAATCCAATGAAACCTCCATGTTAATTTGTCACTAATATGTCTCAGATAGTCTCATTTCGAAGTATAACAATTTTTGTATCTCTAATAATAATGTATTTGATATGAATGTTCGAATTTCATCTTAATGCCTGATTAGTTTGTGTGGCGTTATAAAAGAAAATGAGATTTAGATGTTCCCTTTATTAATATATATTTGGGTATTTGAATGAGACAGATTAGTAACTTGATCAATCAGGCCTTTTGAAATTATGCCTTTTAATTTTAATAAGACCCAGGAAACATTTACTCAAATAGCATTATCTAGTAATAATTGTTACTAGAAAAAAGAATGTTAATTATATCGAACTAGTCGCCAAAAATTCAAGTTTATCATAAGTAAAGATACTATTGCAGAGATAATAGCCTCTGTAGAAAACTCTGTTATCGATATTAGTTATTGCATAGCATCTACTACTAGTACATAGAATATTGTTTAAACACTTTTCAAGATGTTTTTTGTTTAAACTACATGTTTGCATAAACCTGTCACAGTTCCCTCCCCAGATTGAGTGGCGTAGGATTGGGTATGGGTGGTGCTTCTTGTATGATATGCCTTGTGACATGAACTTTGGTTATTTTGAATGTTCTATAAGAAAAACCAAATTGTTGATTTTTCTGTTTTGCAGTCGAGAAAAACCCCATCAACAGAGTCAATAGATTCCTCTGGAGAGGAAGAGTAAGTTCTCTATTGGCATTTCATTACATTCTGTCTGCTGGGTTTTTAATCATCTCCCCGAGTATTTAGCAATTTTGCTCTTAGTATCATTACTATGATGGTGCATTTTGTCGATCCGGTTCAAATTTTGACAATGCGTTATGTTTGAGGTTATGGAAAACACGTGTTTCTTAATGTTCTAGGCTTTAGATGAAGGTTGTTCCTCGTAAAGGGGAGGCATAATTTTCCAATCTAACTTCCAAACGTTTAACCGTTTCTTAAGGGGAAAGTTTGTTTTATAATTGTAAATGACCCCTCAACGTTTTTTAATCATTATCACGCTCACAGTTCACCTTGGTACTGGCAATACACATAATGTTGACTTGATTGCTTGATATCCACAACAAATTTGCACCATAACTTATTCCCTACTCACCTTGGTACTGGCAATACAATTTTTATGCTTGCCTGCTGTATATTTTTCCTGCTCTTTTTTGTTTTGTTTCTGTAAGTCATACTGAAGTGTAATCACTTGGTTACAGGCTTGCCATCCAGAGATTGGAAATTGCGAAGAATGATTTGCGTCAAAGGATTGCAAAAGAGGTACATATATATTTTAGGAGTGCTTTTGCTATTTAACTGATGTGGTTGACTTAAAAAATGGTATAGTTTGTTGCTAAGATTTTTAATTCATTCATGTTAGGCAAGAGGCAATGCTATTCTGCAAGCAAGCTTGGAGAGGAGGAAGCAAGCGTTGCATGAGCGTCGCTTGGCTCTTGAACAAGATGTAAGTGTTTGTGTGTTACTTGTATTTCAACGAGGTATGCAAAAGAATTTGATCCATGCTCTCAGGAGTACGAATCTTTGCAAAGTTATTCATGATTATCCTTGCCTTGCTATAATTCATGTAACAAAAAATAAAATTTTGTTTTCTAAATATAAATTGGGTGGGGTGAGTGCTGAACAAAACCTTCCAACTGGAGTACCAGCTTCTCTTTTCTCCATAGCATTTACTCTAGAAGCAAATGAACAGGGCAATTAATCCAAATCTACTAAATTTGATGCATAGTTTAAGTAAATGAATAATGTAAAGGGAAGACGAGGCTAGACAAGACAAATTTTCATTTCTCCCTATTAAAAGAATGGTATATTTTGTGACTTATTATGTCGTACAAAGTTTCGTATTGCTCAAAGGCTCAACCCGTTCCCTAAATACCCAAGTATGATATGATGATTGACTTCACATTTTTTTTTCTTAAATAGGTGGCAAGACTGCAAGAACAGTTACAAGCTGAAAGAGATTTACGGGCTGCTCTGGAAGTAGGCTTGAGCATGTCTTCTGGTCAGTTTTCGGGATCTCGAAGCATGGATTCAAAGGTTTGTCTTTTTATCCCTCTAAGCCATCAAATAAGACTATAGATGCTGATCCTTAAATTCTTAATTTACATGAAGACGAGGGCTGAGCTTGAGGAGATAGCTCTTGCAGAAGCAGATGTGGCCAGATTGAAACAGAAAGTTGCTGAGCTTCACCATCAGTTAAATCAACAAAGGCAGCATCATTATGGCTCTCTTTCTGATTCATGTGATCGTTATCCCCATGCCGTCAATCAAAATTCACAGCAGTAAGTCAATCCTGCTGTATCATCCTATATGCTAAGTATTTCTTGGATTTCCAATTTCTTTATTCCAGTTTAATATTTTCTTTAGCCATTTGTTTGTGTCCTTGTTTCCTAAATGCTTATAGCACAAAGCAAAGAAAAAGATTCTGGATTTATGTGTGATATCAGTAAAACACAATCAAGCTAGTTTACTTTTATCAAGTAATCATCTAAATAGCAAGTTGCATCTGAATGATGTGCATACAAGGGAATGAAAGGGAAAGAAAAAAATGAAAAAGAATCGAAACTGAAGAAGTGTGTTTAGGGAAATTGGTCCGGGAGAAAGAAATTCACAAAATAATTCATGAACTGGAATTATTTATTGCCCTTGTAATTGTGTTGGAGGAGCATGATAGTTATCGTGCTTCCAGAAACCCGTTCAGTTCCTCTGTGAAATGAACCATCCTAAACAGAGGCTCCAGCAAATGACAAAAGAATTCATGAGATCATCTATGACAAGTTCCAGCAGATGATCTCGTGACTTCTTTCACTGATGGAAGACTACATAATCAATTAAGGCATGTATGATGTAAACAACAGGTGGAAGTGGAGTGATGCATCTAAATTGGAAAAATATGATTTTCCACAGGCATTCTATTTCAACTGTTATTCAATAGGTCTCTGGAAGTGAAAACACAGTCAACATGAACTCTTAAACAGTTCACTATAAATTTGGAGTGGTTAGAAGCTATAACTTACAAGTTCAATAAAATGGAGTTGCATATTCTCGAACGTGGCAACTAATTGAGTTTAAGAAGCTCTCGTGTAGAGGCTGTTACCAAAAGAAGGGGGGAGGGACCATAGCAGACAAACCATTAGGAACTTGAATGACCAATATATGGTATTACTCAAAACGCATTTATTAACTTACAAGATAGTACTCTCTCATATATATGTTGAAAAGAGGACAAGCAGATAAGACATGAAGCTACATGTACAGTTTATTACGGGCTTGGGGTTGATGTTTATTAGATGCTGTGAGATCTTAACCTGTGAAGCAGAAATTCGATATTTTTGTATCTTATACAATTGATACTGAATGTGCTTAATGTTCCATGCATGCAGGAAATATTTCCAGCAAGATTTTGATTCAACACTGGCTGTCTGTAACAATGAAAGGAAACAAAGAACCGAGGTGATTACTTCACCTTTTCATGGTTCTTTGTACATCAGCAGACTTTGTTTTATAATGTCTATTGCGTGCCCCAATAATTATTATTCTTGTTTCCAAAGCGATTCGTGTGAGTACTTTCTAGTTGCATAGCTTGTCTGCCTTTAGTCCAACGCTCCTTTGTAATTGTGCCCACCCCCACCCACCCACCCACCCACCCACACATCAAATCTAGCAGTCAAATAGAGTCAGATATGTTATTGTTTGAAATGTAACAGCAGGGTTAATCAAGTTTTGAATTTATAATGTCCAATGAACATCGCAGATATGAGATGCCTAGAGTGTGTGTTGTACTGTGCAAAGCAAGTCATGTGAGCACTTTGTAGTTGCAGAGTTGCCAACCCCCTCCCCCACCCCCATTCTTGCTTTCTAGTGGTCTCTGAGCCATAATTCCTGTAACTTGTAATTTTAAACGCCACACCGAATCTAGCAGTGAGTAGTGTCAGAACATGTGACTGTTCATAATATAGTAGCAGGGTTAAGAGCAGACAGAAGTTTCGAATTTATGCATGCTGTCCAATGAACATTGCAGATATAGCCTGGTATGTGTTCATTATTACAACAGAGTGCCAAACCAGACCAATTGGTTTCTTTCCCCATTTTATTGAGCACTTGCGCAGCCAATTTGTATTTAACATGTATGCCATTGTTTACATCATTTGTGGCTTTTGTTAATCGGGAACACCAATTGATGGCCTCAGGATCTGTTCGGGTCAGACATGAGAACTATCAAAGGGCAGCTATTCGCGTCTGGTAACAGCAGTAGGCAGGCGTCACGAAAGCAGTTCATGGAATCCGGAAGCCTGAGTGATTCTAAAAGTACTGAAGCATCTACAAGTTTATCCATGGACGATCTAGGTGCTGTGGATTCCGCAGCTATACCTTCTACTTCGAGAGCTGCCGAGGTAATACTGGAACTTCGTTTAAACTTCATATTGCTTTTTTAGCAACAAGCAAAATATGGTAACTTGGGTGACCAAGCTGCTACTACAACTTGTTCAAATCATGGTGTTCATCAGTTTCTAGCTTTTCCCCGAAACTAATATAAGCTGAAAAGCAGCTCTAGCATCTGGTTTCAAAAACTTCAAACATTTCTGAGAAGTTTTCTAATTTTCAGCACTTCGTGCAAACACTCAAACCTATCGAACAAGTCACTTCAACCTTACTGCCTTTCTCTAAAATTTTCAAAATATGCCTGATTATCTTGTAAAAGAACAGTTTATAATCCATAACATGCTTACCGTTTACTGCAGGCGATGGATTATCCTCGACACCCATCGGCAGCAACCTCAACATTGGTAGAACTGACTACACGTCTGGATTTTTTCAAGGAAAGGAGATCTCAGTTGATGGAGCAACTCCACAACCTTGACTTAAACTACGCATCAACACCACAAGATTTTGTGTATAAACCATCATCTCCTCCATGGAGCTGAGAACCATTGGTGTGTGACAATGTGTGAGATGGAGGAGATAAGAAGATATATATATATATGGATTGGCTACAGTTTTGTACATTCTGTTCTATGGTATATAATTTATAGCACTTGGTATTTGCACTTCCTTGGAGTGAGTAATTTCTTTTTCCCCTTTCAGTGTTCTTATTTTTGTGGAGAAGTTTCCTAATGTAATTAGTACTTAAACTTCAAGGCTATGAGATTGTTGGTAGCTGACATGTGATATGAGAGATGGATGTTGTTTGTGGACTAATAAGCCTACATGTCTTGATATAAATTTCTATCGCGACTGATGAAATCTGGTTTTTGTTGAGTTTTTTCTTTATTGTTAGAACTACTTGTTAGTACCGTGTTATGAATCGAAAGGGTATATGCCCAAGCATGTACATGAGTTTAGAGGTAAAACCCCGTACAAGTACTGATATATTTTGTACTACATCTCAAACAAATGAAAACCCCAACAAGTCACAACTGCAGAAAGGTATATCTCTCCTTGTGAGAGGTGTTCCACTTTTTAGGAACTTGACAGGCCGGTTATGATTGGCATTACTCACTCACTTGCATTAGTTTTGGAGCCTTGGCTGTACTGTGTGGGATTCATTTTGAGGGATTTTTTGTAGTAAGATTTGGATGTAATAGGTATTTCGAAAGGTTTGGATCGGTATGGAGATTTGTGAACTTGTATCGTAGGCATGCAAATCTTTTGTACGTCTATTTCGACCACGTTTTTTTTTTTGGTCTTATTAATAAATAATCTTTTAGCTGTTTAAAAAAAAATCAACTGCAAGAAGGAAACCTAGGCGGCACAAGCCATAGATCCTACTAACTACTCCCTATTAAACTTCCAAACATGTGAAATCTGTGAGCAAGAGTGTGATCCAAACTTTGTTTGCAGGCCTGAAAATCTCCATAAGCTTTCAAAGGCAATGATCTAGGACCACGGCCTCCTTTCTAACTCAAAAGAGACCTCAGACTTTCTACTATATTCCCGTAAGGTTTTCATGATATTCTGGGCATTAATGGCAGGGACTGAGTAAGAGAACAATATTCCTGATACGGAACAGCTTAGCCCTATGGGCCCTTTTTGCTATTTTCATGACTTAATTTTATATAGGGTAAATTGCATTTTTAGTCCCCTAAGTCTTAGTCCCTTTCGATTTTGGTTCCCGAACACAAGGACGTTCTTAGACGATAGTGGAAAGTAAGAGGATAACTTGTTAGGCAAACTTGGACGGATTTTGGTCCTCTAAAATGTATAATCCTCCGTATACAAGCTCAATTCGCGTGAATTAAGCAATACACGTTCCCAGTCATCTACATGTCATCTCCAAGTCACCAAAATTCACTCCCATAATCAAAACAACACGAATGACACACTCTAACACATGACAACACACTTGGGCAAGTTTGTTACCAAAATAGCATTCACCCTAATAATTTTCACTCTCACCACGGACAATAATTTCCAACTGTTCTTCCCTAAACAAGGAAAGCTCCTCTCAGATATGAGATTTATTTGTTTCATGACCTCAGAAAATTGTTGCTTCCTCTATATCATTTTCTTTCTCATATCTTCCCGTTGAGGTGTGATTGCCTAGAGACCCTCTTTTAAACTCAGAGCATTTTTGCATAAGCACCAAAGAAATTAACAACAATTACTTACTAATCCTTCAAAATTATCACATTTGGTAACTGGTCCACTTTAACTCTCTCATGGTTCTGTTTCAACCTTCTTTATTAAAAAGCCGCGGATGTTCTTTCTATTTAGCAGATATTTTAGCAAGCTTTGCTTCAGAATCAGCAACATGTTGCCTCAGTTGTGATCAACCACATATTGGCTTATCTAATAACCTTCTATAAACATCCAGACACTGTTGTTGGACTTCAGACATCATTTTCTCCTTTTCATCGACATCCTCTCCAATTTCTTCCCATATTCGCCGATACAAGTAATAATACCAACAACAACATTATTATTATTTTTTTAAAAGACTAATTTGATATCTAGGAAAGATCATCAGTTGACAAATGAGACTGCTAAGTAAGTGAAATCACATGTAACTCAGATATAAGAGGAACAGTTTTGGAGAGTCTTTGGGGTACCGGGGAGAGTCTGGCGAAGAAGAAGCGCGACCAGTTGACAAAGAGCTCATCTCATCATTGGTGTTTCAAGTAGCGGGAGAGAGAGAGAGAGGAATCAATTTGGGGAATTCTGGGATTATAGGGTTTATAAGGGAATTCGATTTGGGTGAAATTGGGGACCTTTTCGTGATTTGCGAAACGCGAATTATGCATAATTCGTCCACTTCGCCAGATTGTCCAAATAAGCTTCCACATTAGTGCCAAATCACACAAAAGGATTAAAAACGCAAAGAATTGCAATATAAAACTAAATGGAGGACCGTATATGTTTGTATTCGATAAAAACGGACCAAATACAAGAGGGATCAATACTTAGGGGACTAAAAATGCAATTTACCCTTTTATTTAGTACATTGGTCCCCATGTGGATTAAGTAGGATTAAGTAGGGTTTTGAGAGTATTTATAATTTCCTAGATCTTCTTTTTAATTATTCACATCGTTTATCAGACTTGAGCTTTTGTGGTTTTAAACCATGTTTAAACTTTCATGCTTGAGGTAATGGATTCTATCTGTCGGTTCTCCTTCATTTCTACGTGTTAGATCTGATTATTATCTTTTATTGCTTCCACGTTTGTAGCAGTTGGTAACCAAAGCTTAGGATTTTCTTGAATCCGAGCCACTGATCCAATAAACACTCATAATACCAAAAAGAAACCCGGTTAGAGAATGGAAGGGTCAATTAGCACCGGATCCAACCACATGCACTACAAGAAATTCCCTAAATATCGGCAGATCGCTAGCTAGCGACGGATCGCTCTATGCTAGCGACAGATAAACGAATAACTAGCCACCTTGGCTAGTTAATAAGCTATTAGTCACTAACTAGTGTTACAAATGCGGAAGCATGAAGCAGGCGCGTTCGTGTCACCCACTAGGTGCGCTTAGGCCCCCCCCCCCCCCCGGGTGCACCTGCACCTGTCACCATCACCCGGGGCGCCCAAGCGCCAAGAGGCAGGGCATCAGGGCTGCCAAACACCACCATGGGCCGCCAGGCGTCACCAAAAGGGACTGCCACAATCCCTTATTTACCAGCCAATCAGTAGTTCCCAAAAGAATGACCGTAAGAGAGTGTTCCCGACCAAGCAACAGTATCACACCCAATTTGGTCTCTACGATGGTACACCTCAACCCCGAAATTGATGTGAATGTGAATCATATGATTTATTTGCGTTCCAGATTCACTATTAATGGAAAAGGTTGTGAATTTTTTGCGGATAGTGGTAGTAGCGCAAATTTCATATCGTTGCGTGTTATTCGGATGTTGGGATTAGCATTAATCCCACACTCTGAGCCTTATAAGTTAGGATGAGTGAAGATTAATGTGGATGTCGTAGTAGTTAATATGCGTTGTTGGTTAACTTTTACCGTGGGTGAGCATTATTCATATGCGATTTTGCGTGATGTTGTTGATATGAGACGTTCTTCTTGTCACTTGATTTTTGGTGGACCATGGGTGTATGTATGATTTAGATGCGGAATATAGTGGAAGGAATAATACTTACACATTTATACGGGGTAATAAACAGATTACCTCGACTCCTCTCGAACAAAAGTCGTTGTCTCGATCAATGGAATCAACACATGCAAGAACGGAAGAGTGTGATACCCCTACACCTGTGACTGCAGACTCACCCATTGAACTTTTGGATAAGGGAAAGAAAATTTCCCAACCCAGCTCTACTATTGTAAGTGATCCTAATCTTTCATGTGACATGAAAGATTTTATAGTTCCTATCCAGAGGCGTGATTCAGAGAATTGTGTAGTGGGTGATGACAAGTCAATCAAGGAGAAATCGTATTTTCAGCTTGTGCAATGTAATAAAAAAGGTAGTTTCTGAAAGGAATTGTGTAAAAAATCATCTCTAAGATGGCGGAGCGGAAAATTAAATTTTTATTACATACGATTATATTGTTCTGAGATTATACACCGTATTGAGGAGATGAGATATTACTTACCTGTAAACCGTAAGCTCCTTGCCATCATAAGATTTCCAGCAAAATACGTATATGTTCAACCTTCGATTTCTGGTGACTCGAATATTCGATCGACGATCCGTCGGTCAAAATCTAGATCAGCGTGTCATGAATATGACCTCCGAATTTCAGCTCGATCCAGGTTATAACGAAGCGGGAATCGAATTTGCAAAAACTGTTGCGTTGTGCTGGAAATTCTACGTGGAAATCTATCTAATAGATTCTGACTGAGTTTGGATCAAATCCAAAGTTGCCTACGTATCTCTCTTAGTCGAACGTAGTTTAAATCTTCGACGATAGCTCTTCAAAGTTGTAAGGAAAATTTTATTCTAAATTGAGAGAATGAGAAAATATGCCAGAGAGAATTCTTCTAAAGAATTGTAGAGAATAATCAATTAACACTAAAACATAGCCCCTTATATTTATAGTGTTGAGAATCCTAATAATTAGCTAATAGCTCCCACTAAAATAAAGTCCTCACAGGATTCTAATTTGAATTGGACACAATTAGGAATTACTTAGGAGTCAAGAAAAAAAAAGGGAAAGTAAGAAGGGATGGAGTCTCCATCCCCACGCGTCGAACCATTCGGCCCCTCCCTGGGCCGGTTCGGTTCGACCAGTCGGGCCAGACCACTATGGCCCGGTCCGAATTCTCTTTTCTACATTATTTTAATTCCTCTCTACATATTAAATTAATTTGAAATCCAATTCCCATTTACTTTCTCCATAATAATAATTTCCATTAATCCAATTAATATTTAATTATTATTTATCTCACAAGAAGAACTACCACCATTAAAATGTGACCTATAGGTGCCTTATGTATCACGCACTAATCCAATCAATGTCTTGTATAAGATTCCTAACCGATCTTACTAGACAATACAAATATATAAGGGCGTGTGCGAGAAAATAGCAAAACCACGTGTAATGTAAGGCTCATTATGATAAGGTTCTTTCATTCTCGAATACTACAATTGAGTCTAGATTATGGTTCAAGTGTCTAATCTAATAACTCAATATTTCTCCCAATCTTGTTGGTCGATAAAAGATTATGTTCGAACACCATTTTGAACATAATGTGTGCATTGGCTAATGACTAATGATCACACCAACTATGAGACATAAAGTATTCACTCATTAATAACTATTGATGAAGAATGAATCCTAATCTTGGCTCAACTACATATATCATGTACATCATAATATACCCAAATATAGTCGTATCTACCAATGTAAGTACAAGGTGCAAGCATTGACTATTAATCAAAGTATCTTACTCAATACATATATTTGTATTGATCTCAAGTCAAAGGACTAATTACATAACCTTACAAACCATTACTACCATAGACACTTGAAATAGTTACAAACCAAATGGTTTTATGGTCGGGTATGCCAACACCCTTTAAAGTGTTCATGTGCTCATCATGAATAACCAAGTTATTCGTAGTTGTGAGATCAACTATATCTTTTAAAGATATGATGCAAGCCACATGCCAATCTATCGTATATCATCACATCTCATATCTCGATGATCATCGATTGGTGGCTCTTTTAGAATATATAAGTTCCATCCAATAAGTTTCTCATCAACTTATTCGCTACTTAAAATTCAAGGGAGCATTTACAAAAGAATAATTACAGACAAACAGGACAATAACATTCTATAAAATGCATGCCATAAATAAAGGATTGTATTAATAAACAAATAATATAATACAATTGAAATTTGATCAAACATATATTATCTTTTATCCAAGATTGTCTTTAGGACATATATCTTTCAGTTTCATGATGCGCCATATATATAACTTTATAAATAAGGTTGATCATGTTAGCAAGACACTACTTTATGAAGAAGATAAGAATTTGTTACGAATATACTATTTGATACGGGAAATTACATCGATGACTTATCAAAACAGAATATTGTTCATGTTGATGGCCGAGTAGCATTTAGATATGGTGCTTAGGTCTTACCGAATTCATATATGTTGGTGCTTGAGAAGGGAGGATTATTGAACTAGAAAAGAGTTGGACTTAAGAATGTCCTTGGTAATGTTCATCATGGTGTTGGTATATATGCAGAATGGGAATTCTGCCAGTAAGAGCGTTGATGGATTTCATGTCGGGGAGATAATTGATGCTATTCTTACAATGGGTAGTGGAAAAAAAGTTTGCCTCGACCCTTATAGTAAGAAGACTGATTTTGATGGGTATGTTGATCCGTATTTTCCGGTGCAGTATGATAGACTTGGTGTAGAATATAATTGGCAGCAAGTCACAAGAAAGTTAGCCCAATTGTTGGCAACAAGGATGTGTATTTCTCTTGTCATGACATGTTCCAACTATTTCAATACTAGCTCCACACTCATGACCTTGGGTTCAGAATATGACCTTCAAAGCTAGGTGTACTCTACATCAATATGTGCCTACTCCTGTTATGTGGAAAGTGGTATCCTTTCATGTGTTTGATCTCGGTGGAGCATGGATTATTGAGTATGGTACTAATTGCAATAGAGTACCAATGGCATTTTCAATTCGTGGTTGATTTGTTTTTTTCCAAGTGGGGGAGAAACGCATAGAATATCATGGAAGAAGAATGAAGGAGGTTGATCATGTATATTTGTGCATCACTGGTATCTCCTTACCGAGTTGGAAGTCGAGTTTGTTTATCAAGCTAGTATTTGACCTGGGTGAAAGATATATGTGTCCTAATAGACAATCTTAGATAGGAACATTATATGCTTGAGATCACATTTAGCATGTATTATTTATTCAACGATAATACAATCTTTATTTAAGGCATCGTATTCATTACTT
>JAQRGC012190941.1:0-10248 GCA_028659135.1 Plantago lanceolata
AGAGTCAGTTGCTGAAAGAGCAACACATCCTGCTGATTATCAGTATTTGGACCTTACTGAAAAAGTAATGGATTCCCTTGCTGAAAATAGTACTATCAAGCATTCAATGCTGCAGAAAGCCGTTCTGAAGAAAAGAAGAAAAAGACAAGCTTTTGCAACAGAATAGTACAAGCAGAACAGTGGATTCAACGTTCGAATTTGAAATTCAAATGGACTGATTTTTCACTATAAAAGGAAGACACAGAGTAACAAGAAGAGGGTCGTCGTTCTCACTGCATACACAAGCTTTCATCTGAACTCTCACTGTTTGCTCTGATTACCTTCCAAAGACTGAAGCTCACTCACTGAAAGCTACATGTGAAAGAGTAGAACTATTGTTCATTCAACAAGTGGTTCTTTCTCTGGAACAAGTAAAGTCTTGATCAAGAATCGTCCAACTGCATACTGAATAAGTATTACAGTTGTGATTCTCTTGCTGTTTGATCTTATTGAACATGTAAATCAATCACTCAGCACCATACTCAAACACACAATCACCAACGACGGGTTATTGTACTTAGGGGGAATCTAGTCTACTGGTCTGTAGAGAAAACCCTGTTTGGAGTGAAGCAAGCAACTTGGGAAGTTGACTTGCTGAGACCTCTGTTGTGGGATTACTAGATAGGATTTGTAAGGAACCTCATCTTCTATCTTAGTGAATTAAAGTCCAGGACTGGGCGAAGTGGATTAGTTGAAGGATTACGCCACTTTCAGATACCACTATAATCTGTGTGTCATTTACTTCCTGCCTTTACTTTCAGCAAGCTATTATACTCTGTTTACTTGTTCTTGCTGATTATATGCTTAACTGAGTACTTAACTTAAAGACTTCCGCTACTCTGATTGATTATGTATCAGCAACACTCTGTGCTTGTTGAGAAATCTGTTTTAGACTTCAAAAAGTTTTAAAGACTATTCACCCCCCCTCTAGTCTTTAACCTTGTTGTCTATGGGACCAACACACTATGTCCACAAGAAGGATGTCCGCCCCAGCACTGCCCCTCGAAAGTAATAGAGATGGACCACAAGTGTCGCCCCATGGAGGAGTATTCATGATTCAGAAATCCACTCATAAGCCCCCCTCATTCCGGAGTGCCCAAATCACTTGGAACGTGCAGAGTCATGGAGCTAGAAGATTTCAAGGTGATTCCGCCAATCACTACAGCCCCATCTCAAAAGAAGAAGTTTGGCTTTGAAAGCAAACTTGAACCAAAAGAAGCAACCAAGGAAATCCAAATTGATCCAACTGACCTGGAAAAGAATGTCCGAATCAGAACAGAAATGAAGTCTGAAGTAGAGATCAACTTGATTGCTTGCGTTGAAGCAAATGCAGATAGATGTCTTCGCCTGGAAGACGGACGATCTCACATGAATGGATCCGCAAGTAGCAGCCCACCGACTCAATATGGATCCGAAGATCACACACATTCACCAGAAGAAGAAGGACTTCGGAGCTTTAGAGGATGCCATCATCAAGGCTGAAGTACAGACTTCATAAGGCCGGACACATCCGAGAAGTCCGCTATTCAAACTGGATTTGCAATGTTGTCTTAGTCTAGAAGCCGGGAGGCAAGTGGAGGATGTTCAATGATTTTACAAGGTTGAATAAATACTTTCCGAAGGATCCTTATCCATTCCCACGGATCGATCATCTAGTAGATTCCATTGCTGGATGTTCTCTACTCAGTTTCATGGACGCTTATCAAGGATTTTATCAGATCCGAATGTCCAAAGAGGATATCGAGCGGACAACGTTCTTTGCTGCCGGAGCAGTCTATTGCTTTGTGGTCATGCCTTTCGGATTGAAGAACGCCGGAGCTACTTATCAAAGGTTAGTAAACAAGATGTTCTCTAAGGAGATTGGAAAAACGATGGATGTCTATGTAGATGACATGCTTGTCAAAAGCAAAAAGGAAGAAGAGCACATGGCCCACCTCAACAAGTGCTTTTTCGGAAGTATGGGATGAAGCTCAATCCTGCCAAATGCACCTTCGGAGTGAAAGGAGGAAAGTTTCTAGGTTACATGGTGACCGAAAGAGGGATCGAAGCCAATCCGGTGAAGATCAAGGCCATTCAAGATCTTCCCCGTCGGACCTGCCTAGTGGAAGTACAACAACTAGTCGGAAAGATCATATCACTTAGCCGGTTCATCTCCAGATCCGCAGAGAAAAACCTCCCTTTCTTCAAAGTGCTCCGGAAGAACATCCGGTTTGAATGGATCGAAGAATGCAGGCAGGCCTTTGAAAACCTGAAGAACCACCTTACTAGCCCGCCGCTCCTATCAAAGCCAATAGAGTCCGAGCCACTCTACATCTAATTGGCCCAATCGGACGATGTAATCAGCTCAGTCCTGGTCCGTATTCAGGATAGCGAGCATAAGCCCATCTATTATCTGAGCAAGGCATTGTCCGGTGCAGAAACAAGATATTTGGAAATTGAAAAATTCGCATATGTACTAGTGCATACCGCAAGAAAGTTGAAGCCTTACTTTAAATCGCACAAGATCATTGTACTAACAAGTGAGCCGATGAAGCAAGTGTTGGGTAAGCCAGAGCAGTGCGGACGCTTGGCCAAATGGGCAATCGAACTTAGTGAACACGAGATTGAATACCAAGCCCGGACTGCCAAAAAAGCACAAGTAATAGTCGATTTTCTGGCTGGCTACCCAGATAGAAAAGATGCAGAGAAACCACCTCACGATCAAAACCAAGATCCGGATATCCTCTCATTGACTTCCGGCCTGAATGATGTCCACATGATTGATACGGACCATGTTGTATGTGAAGTGTCCGATCCAACAAAGTCCATGAACAAGTTCGGTCTGACTGACGCTGATTCTCAGGAACAAGAAGAACCCGATGAGCCTGTTTCCAAAAGGTCAAAAGTCAGCAAAACACCGAAGCACAAGCCTCTGACGGATCATGGAGAATTGTGGACACTCACGGTGGACAGATCATCAACCGGAAAGTCCGGAGAAATTGGGGTCTTCCTTAGAGACGAATACTTCATTCGTGACCAATTTAGAGACGAATACTTCATTCGTCTCTAATTTAGAGACGAATATTTTATTCGTCTCTAACATTAGCGATTCGTCTCTAATTTAGAGACGAATACTATTCGTCTCTAAATATATCTCCAAATCATGTTTTTCTTGTAGTGAGAGCCCATCCGGAGCAGAACTAGAGTATGCCATCACCATGGATTTCAAATTCACGAACAACGAGGCGGAATATGAGGTTCTGCTCATCGGACTCAGGATGGCTAAATCACTTGAGGTCAAGAAGCTACAAGCGTTCACCGACTCCCAACTCATGGAATCCCATTTATCCGGAGTATTCCAAGCCAAGAATGAATCCATGAACAAGTATTTGGCCATGTTGAGGAAAGAAATCAAGAATTTTGAGAAGTTCAGAGACACAAAATTTGCAAGGGATAACAACGACCGGGCGGATGCCTTGTCTCGGTATGCTTCCGCATCAGGAGCTATTGATACCAGAAATGTTATCCTCATGATTCTAGGTGTCCCATCTATCACTGTTGACACTCCGGAAGTCTTGGCTATCACCTTCGAACCAGGATGGAGGAATGTCATAGCAAAATACCTTAGTGAAGGGGTCCTTCCGGACGATAAGGATGAGGCTCGACGGGTGCAGCAAAGGTCTCTAAGATATTTCCTTCGAGGACACGATCTCTACAGAAGGTCCTACAGAGGAATTGAACAGCGTTGTCTGGATCCACAAGAAGCTCGAACAGTCTTGGAAGAATTGCATGACGGAGAGTGCGGTAACCACTCCGGAGCACGAGCACTAGCCATGAAAGTCATGAGATTGGGCTACTATTGGCCAACTGTGGACAAAGACTGTGCCTGGTACATCCGACTCTGGCTAGATTGTCAGAAGTACGCAAATGCCACACATCAGCCTACAGTTCCGATGCGTCCTTCGAACATCACATGTCCTTTTGACAAATGGGGCATCGACATTGTCGGACCCTTTCCTAGATTAAAGAATCAGAAGAAGTTCCTTATTGTAGCAGTAGAATATTTCACCAAGTGGGTTGAGGCGGAAGCAGTGTCTAAAATCGATGAAACCACTGTCCGGAAGTTCATTTGGAGGAACATTGTCTGTAGATTCGGCGTGCCAAGAATCCTAGTGTCCGACAATGGCTCACAATTCTCAGGGAAAAAGATGAAGGCCTGGTGCAAAATTCTCAAGATCGAGCAGAGATTCACATCCATCGGATATCCCCAGGCCAACGGACAAACAGAGGTCACCAACCAGACCATCATCAAACGGATCGAGACCAGGCTCTTAGAAGCCTCAGGCAGATGGGTCGATGACTTAGATGGCATCCTGTGGGCTTACCGGACCACTTCTCGAACCGCCACCCAAGAGACTCCATTCAGCCTCGTGTATGGGTAGGAGGTAGTGATTCCGGCTGAAACTGCCATTGAGATGCTTCGGATCCAAGGTTACCAACCTCCGGATAACCATGAAGCTAGGATATATGATTTGGACTCACTTGAGACCAAAAGAAGCACTGCCTTGGCCAACATCCATAGGTACCAAGCCATTTCCGCCGGAGCATACAACAAGACTGTCCGCACCAAAGAGATACAAGTTGGAGACTTAGTTTGGCGTATAGCGGACATCTTGGGCCACCCTGGCAAGCTCGAAGGAAAATGGGAAGGTCCGTACAAGGTGGTTGGAGTACATGTCAATGGCAGTTATGACCTAGAAGAAGAAGATGGTACCGCTGTCCGGCGCACTTGGAACGGACATAATCTCCAAAGGTACCATGTCTGAGGAAGTCTCATCCTCGCACCATGTCTCGCGTTTTGGAAGAAAGTTTTGAACAAGTTAGGTTCCGGACAGACACTTATGCAGTCCCATCTCTTGGCCACTGACTTGTCTGTCCGAAGAAAGTTGTTTTGTTTCACCTTTCCTTTTGTTTAGATTCCGGACACCTATCTATCTGATAGTCCACCGACTATTGGCCACTTCAGATGACAGGTCCGATGAGTTTGGCACCTTTGCCCCGTAGTTGTAATAATTGATTCCCCTTTGAATCAATATAACTATTTTCCTAATTTCAATGTTGATTACGTCCGATCCTCCTCCAGTTCACAACTTTTTAGTTGAAAGTTTTTTGGGAGATGGACGATTACATCATCACTCAAATAAGATTCGACCACCTTGGTCCGATCGAAACACTCATCTATAAGGGTCACATGATCCGACAGAAGTACTTGAGGTAAAAATTTCACACAAAAGTTAATTTATGACAACTTGTCCGAATTAACTAAGTTGGAATTTTTACTTGTTAAAATATAGATGTCCGATCTGAATACTTACTCAAAACCTTTCCGACTTGGAAACAAAGAGTGTGCAGACAGTCCTTGCGACATGTATGTCCGATGCTACAATAATGTGAAAATTAAGCATGTAACGGATCGATAAAACATGCATGTCCGAATGAAATAAAATATAGCATCCGAATAACAAAAGGGTAATACTTGTCCGAAAATAGCGAGAAAAATGGAAAAAAGATTGTTTCGGAAGATAAATACATAAACCATCGGGGCATACCCCGGACTTCACTCCACTGGAGTAGTGTAAGGGGGCAGAGATAAGTCACCGGTCGTGCTTCCGGAGGCTTGGTCCTTCTTCCTCTGTTCCGCCCGAGCCTTATCATACGCCAAGGCTTTCTCCCGGAAATGGTTAAAAAAATCTTTAACGTCTTCCATGCCGACCACTAGACCTGGCAGGGTGAACCACTTCTTGTGGAAGTCGTCAAAGGAGTCGAACGGCATGAATCATATCTTTTTAGCATGTCCGGGACCCAGACAGGAAGAAACGGACCATTGTGGGTAGCCTTGTCCGCAAGAGTCTCATCGACAAGTTGGACAAACTCGTCGGACAGGAATAGTTCATCCGCCACTTCGGGGACCGGAACCGGGTTACCTTCAGCATCTTTGAATGAGCTGAAACCCAAGTTCTCCAGGTTGACTCTCTCCGGAATCCACCCTTGCTTCTTGCATTGGCCGATGGCGGATTCAAATCCAGCAGCTCGAGCATCATCCATCTCTTTCTTCTGTCCGACGAAAAATGTCGTTGACTGCTTGTAAGCTATAGCAGACTCCATCCGGACATTCTGGAGCTTATTGAGTAAGAACTCCCTCATGGCAAGCACAGTCTCCAGAACGGACTCGCTCAGTCCGTGATAGTACGTCCTCTCGGATCGAATACGGTGCAGGTCCGACTTCATCTTTTCGGCCTCTGTCTCGAGCACCTTGAGCTTAGCCTCCGCCTCCTTCCTCAAGTCTTCGTACCCCTTTGACGTGGTCTTGAGGTCCGCCAACTCCTTTTGGAGCTTCACATGGGCAGCCCGGAGCTTCACTAGTTCCTCGGACTCGTCTACCTCCTCTTCATCGAGCTCCTCCATGGCTCGGGTCACAATGAAGAACTGAACAAAAGAAGAAAGTATAAACAAGTGTTGGAATCGGACAAAAGAGAGAAGAAAAGCATCCGGGATAAGTAAACTATACCTGTTCCATCAGGTGGGCAAGTCTCTGAGTCCGCTCCGATCTCTTCGCCTTCTTGAGCTTCTCCACCATAATGTCTCTCTCCTCCAGCTTGGGACGCCGGGCAAGCTTAGTAGGAGAGTCTTTCTCCTTGGCCTTTCTGTTGCGAGATCCGCCAGCAGCTGCTTGCTTCTCGGGCGTAGGGTCCGCCCGGATAGTCTCATCGACTTCGTCGTCATCTTCGTCCGTGAGGTTCAGTAGAGAATAGTCATCTCCAATGACCTCCGCATCGTCCTTACCGGACTCGCCGGACCTCCGCGATCTGTTGGATCGGTGTTTGGAAGATTTACTCGCCTTCTTGACCTTAGGGTCCGCCAAACCCTTGTTCGGAACCGGCAGCTCCAGCGGAGGTTCCCCATCCTTCTCCCTCTGATCCTGTCTATCCTTGAAACGGGCCATGTTCTTCGGATCTTCCATAGGAATGTTCATTTGAACATTGATTTCCTTCACACGTTCGCCCGAGGCTATTTGGGCAGCCTTCTTGTCCGACACTGAGCGCTTTCCGGATAACCACGAAGACATTCCGTAATCAAACCAGTAATATGCAAAGAGAAAAAAGACAATTGTTAGATCCAGATGCAAATAATCAAAAATAGAAAATAAGCACAATATGTATACAAGTCCTACACTACATGTCCGGCCAATACCTACCGAAGTCCTTTTTGTCACCATAATAACACTCGAGACCCAAGCCGGCCAAGAAAGGTAGAGGTTGACATGTCAACATTGTGAAGAAGTATTTTTGCGGCTTACGGTCTTTATCGACGTGCATGTCGGACATCCATATTGGAATGTCGTCTTTGTCTAGAGTATAGTTGGGGATCTTCCTCCGGATGAACCTTTTCAGAACATCAAAGGTCCGCCTCTCCTCCTCTTTTTCTCCCTCTCGGAGTGTATACCGGACATAGAAGAACCGGTTCCACCACCGGATGCTCAAGGTAGATGGACAATCAAGCAGATAGGTGTACTTAGGCCGAGCATTGAAAGTATAAATTTGCTTATTCTGCGGATATGTGCTCACAAGATGCAGAAGACGGAAATTCCTCAAATTGCATTCAATACCCTCTCTCTTGCAAAGGACACCGAAGCACATAAGGTAGCCAAGCGAGCTTGGCAATACCTACATCGGACTTAAACCCATGCCATGCAGAATATCACCCAGGGCGGTCGCTATCGGAAGCCTCCAACCTTGATGCAAGTCCTCCTTCCGGACTACTATGTACCCCTCCGGAGCGTTGTACATCGACTGTTTCTCAGTCGGGAGTAACATCTCTATGTCCTCCGGACTTCCCACCTCCGTCGGATTTCCTTCCAGTCCTCCTCATCTAACTCGCAGATAGGAGTCGGAATGTAATCATCCCTGTTTGTCTCCCCATTCGGATCGGGGCAATGCACAGTGGAGGCTTCCCTAGGCCTCTTTCTCTCACTGGCGGACTATTTACCAGTTCTGCGAGGGGTCCTTCTCTACGCCACCCTCTTGCTACTCTCAGGCGCATCAACAGGCCTACTACTAGTCCCTACTTCCTCCTCCGGAAGTACCTCCTCCTCAGTCAATAGCCTCCTCTTCACCGGCACTCTCTCCACCCTTTCCTCCACACCAGCTTCAAATATAGAAACGTCCGGCATGGGCTTACCACTGTTGTCCACCCCTTCTTCAAGATCTACTGTATTTCTATCTACGGTAGGGTTGCCAAAATCAAGAGTCACATTCCGTGACATCTTCTCGGTACCAAGTTGCACAAGAGAATCGGATCCATTATCAGATTCGGATCCAGATTCATCAGAATCTGATGAGCCGGACCCGGATGTATCAGATCCATCGCTTGAGCCAGACTCCGACTCAGATTCGTCCACTAGGACGACTGTCTTCCTTTTCTCAAGGGGAGCTTGGTTGACGGTCTCGTCGACGTTAGTCTCAGACATCCTACGATAAGAAGCGTACAAGTTTGAAGGAGGTGGATGCCTGAGATCCATTTAGGTGTTTTCCTAAAGAAACCCTAAATCTATGTTCAGAAGAAGGCAAGATCTTAGAAGGAAGAAAGCAAGAACATGGGCGACTACAAGCTATCTACATGTCCAATATACATACTTATAAAAAATTACCAGAAAAGAAAGTATGAGTCCGAAGTACTTACTTGTACTAAAAAGGAGGAGGTTGTTGAATGTCCGGCGCACGTGTATCTTGTGGACGGAACATTCTTGCTTCTTCGGACGCTAAGGCTCTAAAAAATTCTCTCTCTAGATTGTGCTTGCGAATGTGAGAAATGAAGAAGGTTGAGCCCTATTTATAGGGGGGTATCCTCGGAATACGAAACGTCGCCACTTCATCTAATAACTACCGGACGACACGTGGCGACAATCGACGGTCACAAAACACTGTTCACCGGAAAGTACTATTCTACCCCCACATGAACCGGATTTCACACCAAAAACCGGAACCCCTCATGCAAATAAACCCACGTGTCAATCGGATATGATTCTGAACACTGTTCACCCATAACATCAAAATAGCTGGCGTCAACCAAGCATGTCTCTAATCATGCTAGGTCGGACATGTCCCTCATGGACACATAAAGCCAACACAACAAACACTTGCACCAATGCAAGCGGACCCGTGGAGTGCCGGACCCATGCTACTTTTATTAGTCTTCTCCTTTCTAATTCCTTTTATATGAATTGAATGAACCGCTTCTTTCAATTCATAAAAAAAAAGTGGGGGGAGAGAGAGATATCACATGAGAGAAATCTTATACGATAAAAAACGGCACCAGGAACCCGGATACATCCCAAAAACGTTTTTCTTCACTATCTAGCGCCGGACGTCTTTCTGTGAACAAAAAGTCATCCGACTATAAAAAATAGTCCCACAACTATATTCTACTAAGATACTTGGAAACTACGGGGACATATGATGGTGTAAAATCATGTCCAATCCGTTAAGTGCGTTACAACGGCACGTCCTAAGGCGAACTAAGGTATAATCACTTAAGTATTGCATTCCAAAGCACCAAACTAGTGCGTCCGGTCTCACCAACGAGACCTAGGATACGAATGTCAGCTAACAGTGCTAAGGTACTTTGGGACTACAAGGAGAATCCACCATATATAGGCTTAGGACGTATGTCCGGCCGATGTATATATGGTCCGATGTATCTCCTTGACGTCCGCCCTCTATAGCAGAGCAGGTTACCAAACCATGTACCAAGCCTCACCTCCATATGGGGTCGAAGGACCGGACTGTGTACCTGTGGAGCGGATTCTATTCTTATTGCCCTAGATATACAAAGGAATGTTCTGTTAGCCGGACATAGCTATGCCCTGTCGGACCTCTGTCGGACAGAACATTCTAGTAACTATACGGAGCTACGGGAAAAGTCTTAATTGCCCTCAATAGGTCTAATTGGACTTAAGCCCAAGCCCATTAACCTATGGGCTTGTACCTTCGTACATAGGTGGCCTTACGAGAGGCGCACACTTGGCACGATCCCATAGCTCCATGAAGGTACAATGGCCACACTATAAAAGGCCATCAAATCCAAGCATTTAAGGTAAGCATTAAGTGTTGCCCAATATAGCACTATACACTTTACTTCTTATACCCTTTAGGACCTTCAATCCTAAAGGAC
>JAQRGC012191909.1:0-12288 GCA_028659135.1 Plantago lanceolata
CCTTTCCTCTATCCAGTCCTAAAAGGCAGAAGCGGAAGAGATGGCATCGACAAAAGAACAGGATGTACTTGAGCCAGCCATAGAACGAGAAGAGATCTTCTTCGCCGAATAAGCGACTACTTTTTCCACTTTCTATCTAAACCTCTATCCAAGAACAAAGAACCCTCTAGATCAGTTCTTGTAGACGTTGGGTTTCTTTTAGCACAGAAATAAGGACATTTCCGCCGAACCCCGATCCGAGGTTCTTTGACTGTTCGCATCAATCAGGATAAAACTACTGGTCGAAGAACTCTTTTCTTTCTGCCTCGATAGGATGGGTCACAGTAAGATCTACCGGTCTTCACCTTGGGGCATTCAAAGAAAGTCAATTTTAGATCATTTAATATGATAATGTAGGGTTGTTCTTTTAGCTCGCGCTTTTTGTCCTTTCTTTTTGGGTTTGAAAAAACTATTCTAACTAAAGCATTTTATTTCCTATTACTACAAGTGTTTATTGACATTGTACGCAAGGTTGTTTGGCGTATGGCCGGTAGTCCTTGTTATACTAAATATATTAGAATCGATATCAATATTGAACCCATACTTAAAAGAAATAAAAGAGTTCATCAATAAAGTATTATTATTGGAAATATCAAAAGCGGGATAACGGAATGTTTGAGCTACGAACGGGTGAACTAGAAAGGCCTATTATCAATTAATTAATGAACTTCAGGTCAATTGGAGAACTCCCTATGCTTTATTTATTTTTTAGGAAATTTTTTAGTAAGTAGTATTTTGCTTGGTGGGTTTCTCTTTCTTTCCTTTTTCTTCATTCCTTTGGTTGTCTTTCTTCCATTAATTGAGAGTTGGATAACCGCATTAGCGGTCTTCTTCTTTTCTCTCTCCTATCTACTGACGAAACTTGTACTCGCATATAGTGCTTTTGTCATGCACGACCTTGGGGGCTATACATCTCCTAGTTGGATGGGCCAAGATAGGACCATCTTGCTTAGATTAGATCGAGTTCTTAGTCATTTTCAGAAGTCTATTTAATATACATTATATATCCTTTCTTCTTTCCTCTCTTCCTGTCATTTTCGGAAATGGTTTTTTCTTTCCCTCTTTATTGGATAGAATGGATACTCTTTCTATATACATAATGTTTTTACTTTTTTTTTATTGGTCCAAAAGAACTTTTTTGGCTCACTAGCCTTGATTGGCGGATGGAAGTACCAAGGTGCATCTGGTGTATATAATAGAAGGGTCGCATTTAGGAGTTTTTTCCCATAAGCTTTTGATTGGTCTTTGCTTGAGTTAATAAATAGAGAGCAGAAAGAAGGCCGGGAAGGATGGAGTTGCTTCTATTTTCATCGAGGCTTCGTGTTCTGTGTACCGAAAATAAGCTTTCTTTCGATTTATCCCCTTGGGAAAAACCGAGTTCTGACAAGTAAGTCTCTCTTCCTCTTCTGGGAACAAGTCTTCTTTTTGGGGTAGACCCCATGGCGGCAACTCCCAATGTCAGGTCCAACTTCGACTGTAGAGAATTACCCCATGGACTTCAACTTTATTTATAACTTACTTAATTAGTTGCTTAGCTGGCTTGCTTCTCCTAGCACCAGGCTAACTACTCAAAGTCATGGGCAAAGGGGAATTACTTACTATAACGCCAGCACTTTCCAACGAATACCCTTCAACTAGTTTACCCTTACTTCTATCCCAATCTCAGCGGACTTCCTTCAATTCCAATATCCTCACTCTCATTCCCAAACCAGGGGATAGCTGACTCGATAGCTCGTTCTCCTACTCCTATTTCTCATCTTGAACTTCTCGAATTTCCAGCGCATGGTAACTTACGCTCTACAACAGCACGTTGACGCTCTATCCCAGGTCAGATCTTTTCAGTCTTTAGAGAGAAAGAAAGTACGCGACTAAATCAGCATGCTATTTTTTTAAGGTAAGTCCCTAATTCCAAGAAAGTGGAAATTGGTTGTCTAGAACGAAGGGAAAGTGCTAGATATTTTCATTTCATGGTTGAAGTCGCTATAGATAGGTCATTTTCTATTAAGCTAATTCTCTCATGCTAGGAGTCAACCCACCCTAAAAGAACGCTGTATGAGAAGGCCCTGGATTTAGATCTAGAATAAATAAGGACTGAGTTTACCTACGTCTCTTTTGTTATCGGTTCTTACTCCAAGGAAATATATGATCTATAAAGAAAACGTGTTATCCTAAGGTTCTTATTAGTCCTATTTTTCCCAGCCTTTTAGGACTCATTCTACCAGAAACCCTGTTCACAAGAAGATAGTAATCCCAGGCCTAAAGGAAGCAAGGTGAGAATAGAAGAAGGCAACCTGCCACCAAGTAAGCCCCTCTTTCTTCTCTGTCTGTTTCATACTTCCCATTGTTTTGAGGAGACCTGCATGAGCGTCTCTTGGTTGAATCTATATACACGATTACGTGATTGCTTTCTGAAGATCTAAGTCTCTTTTTCTTCTCTCTTTTGTCGAACTTCATTTTCTCGCTTGATGGTGAGGATATAAGCTCGGTATCGCTTCTTTTGGTCCGTCTTTGGTTTTGTTTTCCGCCCTTCTGTCTGAGCGAAAGTAATGAGCGAGTCTTTGTCCTTTCTCTTCTTTTTTTTTTTATATATAGACCTTTTACTATTACATTATACTAGATAATAGAATAATTGGATTCTATTCAATTAATTAATAATTTAGTTAGAATGTCTTAATAGAAGATCTAGTTGAAAGTCTTTCTTTGCAAGGAATCTCGTGGCAAGAGCTTGTTCCGCTCATCTATTTTCTTTTTTAGACTTTTTATTTCTTTGTCAAAGATCCTTAAGTGTTCCGTGCAGGATTGCCTTGATTCTACTCTATAATGTCTATGTGAAATGTCTTTGATTCCCAAGAAAGGCACTCTCAAAGATACTTTCTTTTGTCTTTGCTGGTGTCTCTCTCTCAATGCCCTGTCATCTAAATTAGACTAGAAGATAGATTAGAAGAAAACAAAGAAAGACTAAAGAGAATATAGGACATTTTCCTAGGGAGGGTATAAATGACTGTACCCGTCGCAGAAGGAACGAACACCTCGTAGGTAGTGCTTTGGTTAATGTCATTCATATGAGAGAGAGTTTACAAAAATATGTAGTAAATAAAATCTCTGTCTTTCTTGTTTTTTTGCTATCTCGATACCTTCTTTTTACAGTATAGTGAAATTTTGGGTAGATTTTTTTCTTTTCGAATCTCTCTTTTCTCTCTTTCTTCCTCTAAGAGGGCTAAGGCTTCGAATCCATGATCTACATTTTTTTTCATTTTTCCATTGCTTGGATATTTAGGGAAGGGTTTTTTGTAATTCAAGAATCCTGGGCCTGTGTTTGTTTATATACAGTTCTTTTTCTAATAGGGCAGTAGCTTTGCTCCATAGTCTCCTCACTGACGGACGCCCTTGTTTGTGTCCTTTTTTATGAACAGCTCCTTTGTTTGTTCTTTTGAGAATTTATCTGATCCTATTGTTATCTTGTTTTTCTATTCTATTTTAAGCTTACTTCTTCCCGCTATCTTCCTAAATATTAAATATTCTACGTTTGTTCTTTTCTTTTGAAGAAACAATGCAAAGCTGCATTTTTCGCATTTATTCTTGTTTTTTCTATTTTACAGCCCTCCTTTATGCTATGCTGTTTTAATAAAAAAAATATTTATATATGGATAGTAAGTAAGATTAAAAAAAATTGGTGAAACGAAAAATCTCATCTCTGAATCCAGTAATAAATCCTTAGGCAAATGGAAGCATAAAAATGATCTCAAGTATCTATCTATTGGAGAAGTTGTTCGTGATGAATGCAAACCAATAACTCAGGACTTGCTATGTCACTAATAAAAGAAGACATTGGGCATCTTTCCACTTCGCGATTTCCTTTTTTTAGGTTTCGAAAGTTTTTACTAGTTGGAGCTCTCCTACTTGTCCAGGGGAGGCTGCAGAAAGGAAAGATGGCTATCGGTCACTTCAACAAGTCGTCGTATAAGAGAGAAGACTGCTAATTAATAGATTATGAAAGAAAAGATCCGTTGTGAGTTCAGTTCAGGAGAACAAAAGGGCTCTACAGGATAAGAAAGAGAAGGAAGAATCAGACAGAAGAGTTGGCCCAGGCAGGGTCGGCAACAACAGAAAAGGCAGCAGATTACTGTAGTCTAGGTAAATCCGATTCCCAATGCTTCAGTCTAGAAAAGAATACCAATGTGGAGTTTGGCAATAGGGAAAAGGGGTGTGCACCCCATTCCGTGACTCAGAGAAATTGAAGTCGACCAAGCTTTCAGGATCCGCCGCATGTAAGGAAGCTACTAGTAAGGCATCTGTCCAGCTGTTTGAAAACCGGAGATCTGATCTCGTTCAGAAACGAGGATGGAAGAAAAAATCGTTTTTGAAAATTCACTCTCCAATGAGTCCCCTAGAGCTCGAGCTAAAGGAAAATTCGATGAGTCCGGGCGACTAGCGCCTTAATTAGGGCCTACCCTTTTTTACCACATCGAAGGAGATAGAAAGAGATTCATAACAGCAGAAAGCAATCCATAATAGCGGATCCACTACTTACTTTCATTTCAGAAGTACCAACTTGGCTGTGAAAGCCCCTTCCCCTTACATTCTATTTTTCCAAAAAATGGGGAATTTTAGTTCTTTAAAAATAAAGTCTAGAAGAAACCACTGGAACATCCGTGGAAATAAAAAACTCTTAACTATAGAATAGTTCCACACCTAGTGAATGGCTCTTGGTATTCTTAGTTGACAATTTCCTTTTTTCGTTGTTAACTTGCCACTATATTCATCTAATTCGGTATGGAATATTTCCATTCTTGATATGGACTGATCCTTAGAGCTAACAGAAGAGTTTTTTTAAGTCAAACTCCGTCCTAGGCCTCTTCTTCGAATCAGTTTCTCTTAGGAAGAATGCTTAAGAGCTGGTGTGGAAATATCTAGTTTAGCTTCACTTTTCAGGAGGTTTATTGAGTTAGGTAAAAAAAGGAAGGTTGGCAGGGGAGAAGGCCCCGGTGTTTAAGAGAGAGACTCATGTAAAGAAGAAATTCTGAACTTTTCTCTTATCTTTCCTTTAGGTTAAAAATTCATATCCATTAGCTTAATGATCGGTTAATTCTGCATTACTAAAAGTTAAATTAAAAAAGAGCGAACTCCTTCCGCTCGTGAGCTCCCCTACAGTAAGAAGCTGGCCCCGCGTACTTATTGATTTATAGTATTAGTAAGGAAAGGAATCTCTATCTATTGAAATCTTTTTTGACCTAGCTTGTTGAGCGAGTTAGAGTTATGGTAACTAATCAGGGCAAGATCAAAGCTCAATGAAATTGACTACCTTCTTTTACTTATGTAGGGAGAGGCGTGAAATAGAGTAGATCCAAATAAAAGAGAGTAAAAATTTCGTACTTTATTTATGAAAGAAGCAGAAATAAGGAGTGAACAAGATATCTGGTTGTTAAAAAACAAAAGGATAAAAAAGAAAAGTAGTTGTTATTTTTATGTGTAAGTTCACAAGGATTCCATTTTCGTTTTGTACATCAATATCTAGATCAACAACAATCATCAAGCTAACTTTTCTTCCTTCTCCAGCTCGTAGAATTGGAAGTCTTGATGCAGGGAAATTTTTTCAAGGTAATTTGTTCTTACTTACACATCGAGTTCTACCTAATATACGCATTTCTTATTTTCTTCAAAGAAAAGATGAGACAATTCCGAAAACGAAGTTCATTGAAGGATTGAATCTATTGTATTTTTTTTCATTTGTCTTTTTTTCTGTTCTGTGCGAAGCAGCAGGAAGCACTAGGAAGAGTAATCATAGTTCTTGTCCTTAGGAACCGCCTATCGTGTCTAATGAAAAGCGATCCCCCCGGCAAGGTACCCTTTTCTTTGTCCTTTTTCTGGTCGTGATTAGTATATTTTAGCATAGCATATAGTATGTACTCATTTTCTTACTATTTCTTTGAAATAAGATGACCACGCTTCTTTGAAGTAGAGGTCTAGCGCGTGATTAATTAAATTAGAGGATAGGATTCGGCTGGTATGGTCATATTCCCTCTACATTCTGAAGTAAAGCCAGAGTGGAGGTGTCTTAATTGGCCTCAATGGTGATGATTCGTATGCCTTAGTAGGGGTATAGCTGCTTGAGCAGCGGTCGGTGGAATAGGTTGTTCCCGAAAAGGTCATGTCTCATTCTCAAATATGTTAAACTGCCAGTTCTATTGTCTTAGGAGGAAAAAATCTGTTGCATGACAGCGACTAAGATATAGGCATGAGTGACTGAGGCATGATATAATATCATTGTTTCCAAACAGATTGTGAACTTGATGACTTACTGGCCTAATCTCTCTAGGGATGTTTCTAATACCTCCCCTTACAGGTTGGGTTTTAGTGCAATGTTTTTCCACGTCGACTTTTTTTTCATTTAGTGTCCAAAGATTCCTTCGATTCTCACCAACCCCTCTTCTACTTCCCGAGGATGACTCTGGGCAGATCCCTGCTCCTGTGGGGTTAGTTTAAAGGAGCACTTGTGGTTTCCTAACGGTCTGTGGTCTAGTCTCCGTGGTGGTCTTTCTCCCGGCCATTGACTTGCTTTCTAAACCTCTTACTCAATCAATATATCTAGTTATGTGCTTTCTTTTATCCAGTCGTGAGTTAGGAATGACAAAGCTAAGAGGTAAGAATTCGGCAACGTAAGGTGGTCTGGTCTAGAATGGTAGTGAGGCTACTCTGGCCTTCTTCCTGGTCAGTTCCTAGAGTCTTTCGTGAGGTCCCTTGAGTCTAGGTTGTTAAGCTAGCTAGGCTAGCGGCGAGGAAGGAGGGTAAATTCCGTCTGATTCTTTCCTGTCCTTTTCTTATTTTATACAACGGGACTCACGCCTATGAAATCTAGTTTAAAACCGGACGTGTGATCTTTGCTTCCCTACGACTTTGAAGTAAACTTTATGGTAAATAATCGTTCTTCTCTATTTGGTGGCTTTAGCTGAAAGGAATCTTGCAAGAGGGCAGTAGAGGATGGGTGAAAAACTATGCTCTTTATATACTATATTAATATTACTTCATTGCCATTGACTGAATGGGCGCAGGAAGCTTGAAGTATTTATTTCCAGCCTTCTTTTTTTTCTTAGGTAGTTCTTCTGTCTTCTCTTTGATCTTCTGGACCAAGAAAAGGATGGGCTTCTACTGTTGATATCCCTGCGGGAGTTTGGGTAAAGGGTCTCTCGTCTTCTCTCGGTTGAGAGAACGAGAAGAGAAAAGGGCGTGCAAGTGGTGTAAGTCGTGGAAGACATAGTGACTGCAGTGTAAGGGCTGATGCCCAAGTATAGTAGGAGTCGGTAAGAAAGTCCGTATCAATAATAAAATTTCTTGAGATCGATCAGAGAAGGTATGGTATTATAGGACGGGTATCCGACTTAGGGGAGATGACGCTGCTATTCCAGCTTACTGGCCGAGTATCCATAGTACGGAATGAGCTAGTCTCGCATCTATCCTGGCCTGTTATTTAACAACAATTTATTCTTTATTTTCTGTCCTATCTAAGCTGCTTCTTTTAGCTTCTACGAATACTTATTTAGTTGGTACATTGGATGCTATTTCTATGCTATGTTTTTTATGCCATAGTTTAATCCTCTTATTTATCTATTTTACAACTGGCCACTACTCCACTGGTCCCTGAGGTAGATTCTGGAACTAAGGCTTCGCTGGTGTGTAATACGATCCTAGGTCCTCTATCTTATAGATTAGCCTTCTTTTCGCTTTTAGTTCTGCTGGTAAGCTGCCGTAATGGATTCTTTTATCTTGTACTAATCTCGGTGGAATGGTGATATCAGTCCTATGGTTGGACCCCGCGTTTGTCTTAGTGAGTCATATGTACAGCGCTATATTCATTAAAATAATGTGCCATAAGTCCGCGATGGTTGTTGGATTCGTTATGACGAAGTAGGTTATTTTGGTTTTTTAATGATATCGTGGACAGCCTCTTTTTCAAAAAGTAATTTTCACGGCAATTGCGCTTGGGCACTACTTAAAGAAGACTGACTGTTTCTACGGAAGGAAAGCGGCAAGCTTTCTTCTGGTAGTATTGGCAGACCTTTCGGGAGCTAAATAAGATTGGCATATACGCCATTAGAGAAGAAGAAATCAGATTATGGGCTTAGTCAGACTCGGAGAAGAGGGAACTAAAAGATGAAATTGAGTATATGAGTGGAATTGATTGAAGCCGATAAAATAAAGAAGAAACAAGAGAAAGATAAGAGGAAATAGCTCTTGCTTCAGTGAAATGAAAGGGATTTTCAGTGAAGGAATGGGAAAAAAGGGATAGTGTAACCAAGCCTATCTATTAGCGAACAGCAAAGCAAGGTAAGGTAAGGTATGTATGCCCCATACCAAAACGAAGGGGCCCCTAAGGCCTTCGTTCCATAGAGCTTAAGCCCCTACACATCAGATTTACAGGAGATATGGGCCGAGTATAGGATTGACCGATACGGGAACTATGGCCCTCTATACGAGATACTGCCGAAAGTAAGCAATGGTAGGGGGAGACCGACCAAGGAGTTACCACGGGTCATATAAATTTTTGACTATATATAATATAGAATTCGCTACAGACGTTCTCAAAAGACCAAAACCCCGAGTCCTAGGCTGTTCTTGAACGGCTACTACTATGATTCCACTGACAAAACAAGGAAATCAAGTTAGAGCAGCTAAGAATAAGTGCATTACAAAGAAGACTCAGGCTTAGGGAGAGCAAAAACCCTTGTGATTCGCCACTAAAATCTGTCGCTAGCTAGATAAGAGGTAAAGGATGCAAGGATACCGTAGAGCTTCTCAGTTAAAAGATAGCTTTATGGTTCTTGAAAAGTTGATAGGAAGAGGCCAAAAGTGCAATCTAGCTGAAGAACATGGAAAGATGAATAGTAAAAGAAATCGATACTCTTTCATTTACGTAATTATTGGATCTCTATTTTATGGATTTTGTCACAGAATCATATAAGATCGACATTCCTGCCCCAGTAAATTCTCATCAGATCAAAAATAAACTTTGAGGAAATGGGTAAATTGTAAAATAGCAATAGACTTCTACCAGAACTTGCATTTTCTTTTTATCTTTTGTTCCTCTCCATCGCTTTCGGATTGCCACTAAAAAATAGGAAATGTGAATCCATACGAATATAGGTCAACCGACACAGAACAAGAAGAGCACGGATTGGATAAGAAGAAAGAGAACCCCACAGGGGCGAGGCCTTAGTTTGATTTGATAAGATATCCCTTCCTTTTCTTTCACAAAGTGATAGTAGTAGGGACGTAGTATACCTCTCTCGTGGAAGACTGTTTGTATCTGCGAGCAGGCAGAATCGAAACAAACAACTACCCTTGACTTCCCGTTCCATCGCATTTTTCGTATCCTCTGCTTCCTGCTAAATCGCTAGGCGCTCTGGGTAGCTAAAGTATAAGCCAGTTAATCTCTTATGATGAATGGCTAGGCCTTTGTTTTCTACGTAGGTCAAAACAGGCATTCTACCTCTTACCTTCTCCAAAGACATACTTAGTATGACAACTCACTATACTAGACGGCTTCACCATAGGCGTAAACTACATTACATATAGCGGACTTATAGTTAGAATAAATAGCTATCTTCTTCTTTTCTTCATTAAATGAATACTTCGTTTCCGCGCTAACCACAAGAAGATCTCGTTCATAAAATTCTGGAATTGAATCAAAACTCTTCCTAACTTAGGAAACGGGACCCGCATAACCAATCAATAGGTTTTATAAATGAATCCCGGCAGCTACATAGACAGTAAGGGCAATAGCGGATTTCACGTCCCTCGGTACATAATCCTAAGCGAAGCTATGAGTCCATTAGTGAAGAGTTGAGTAACCAAAGCAGGAAATTCGCAGTTGAGAAACAACATAGTCATAAATGGAACAAGAAACCGATCTATGTGGACACCACCTATTCTTTCACCGGCTGCTCCATCTCTCTCCGAAGGGTGGCCCTCTGATAATGGAATGAAGGTCGGAAGCGAGTTGGTGCAAAAACGTATTCTGAGCCTCAGTCAACACAACTAGTTTGATCTTCTTTAGAACTACTAGTCGTGATACCGGTACCCTCCTCGCAGGAGAAAAGGTCTTGAAGAATAAACAACCTGTCTGCTTCGGAGCTGGCAAACATAGATTGAGAACCAGAGCCTTTTAGGCATTCACTTAATCCGGAGGTAATACTGATACAGATATCTTGAACTGAACCTAAGCCTACCTGTGGTAATGAAGATCTCACTGGATTTTTAAAAATATTATGTAGTTTTTTTTCGGTTGTGCAACCAATTCTACCTCCCACAGCAGCCCATGGCTCTGATTAAAATACGAGAAATCCCTCTCGTGAAGCTCGTCCACAAAAAGAATCTTCACTTTTTCCTATGGGTGAACAGAACTAGTACGAAAATGGACTATAGATTATCGGCATAAAGCTCTGCTGTTTGAGACTACAATTTGGTTAAGTCAAAGGGCCTTCGCCTAAGCGAGTATGCCCTCCTTCCCAATAGGTATATCTTGGTACTACCTGGGGCAACCCAATACCTCATATCATGATCCCTCAAACGAAGCGTTGATATTAGACTGGCTAAGACGCTAACAAGTCGCCTGATCATCTAGCAATAGCTCCGTTGGTAGACATGGTGGAACAAAAGATACAAGGGCCGGAGCTTGCGACAAAATATCATACCTTTCTGTTTCATACTTTCCTGTCTCCAGATTCAATGAATCTTGGACAGTAGAGCTCATCTTCTTCCATAGTTAGGGAACTGAAACACCTATATTATATAAAAATAGAAAGATTCGCATATATTATGACAGTCAACGTGGTCAACAACCCCAGCAGGAGTATAAGACCATGATACGACGATTTTATATACATTTTTGGATAGCCAACAGAGTATGAAATGGTCAATCTATACTTGGATCCCAAGGACTTCGCCCTCTTTTAGGAATATAACAGAATTTATAATGCCGAGGAAGAAAATGCATAGGACCAAACGATGTCGCTATCTTCCCTTTGATCAAGCTCTAATTCGCCTGAAAATTTACATATTAAAGTAAGTTCCTTCAGCAGATGCGGAAGAAGTTGAATCAAATACATAGTATAGATACGTTCACATAGCCTGGCGGCTCCCTTTTTCGCTTTAAAAGAGATACTTGGCTTTACCAATTCAACTGCAGGTTGAGGATCATTTTAAGGGATAGTCATCTTGTAGGAGCTTACCTCGGTTGGCATAATTACACCGATCCCTTGCCATATCTAAGTGTTAACCCTAATACATTGATGGTACCCCGTGCGTGCTACCTTGGGAAGGAGAAACACATCTTGATAAGCAAAGATAATATCATTCAAAAGGCGAATAAGAATCTAACTCCACAAGTGCCGAAGCTGTTTCAACGGATGTTAGGATTTACTATCAACTATAGTACATGTCATTTTTAGATGGGCACCTCTACTCGATCCCTTTTGGCAAAGACTAACTTGGTGAGCCAGTCAGGGAGATAGCTTACTTAGTGATACATAGCGATTCGACCTCATCTCCTTGGCCTGTGTAACCTCATAATATCCTTCCACAACAAATAGGGATCTGGCTCTTCCTGTAACTGCTCATGCTTCCCCTTTGGCTCCTACCGCTTTACAGAATTGTAGGCGTAACAACTGAATCAATCGAGTCGTCACAAACGTCTTTTTATGAGTCAATTCAAGATCGAAAACCGGCTAGAGGAAATGGAAATAGAACACGTATGGATCATTAACCTCATTCTTTCCGGTAAGCCCGTATCCGCAGCGGAAGATTGGAAAGAATGGTAAGCTATAGAATCGTTACTAGTGGCTGCACTCAACTCGTCTGGTCCTCCATCAACAACTCCAGTAAGAAGTCCTGGTGCCTACCTCTATTTAGTTTATTTAGTTGCAAAACCTGTTGCATGTTTGATATTGAATGCGAAGAAAACGACAATAGAAGAGATATATTTGGCTATTGTTCAATCATGATTTCTTTGACCTAGCTTCGGGAAGAAAAAGAATTACATTTGTACCCAGCCTATGGCTTTCGGGAGCTATACCTATATTAATTGTAATTTTCATAGAAATTTTAATTGTTCACATTGGTTGGATAACCTCCCACCATTCATTGCCTCTCGACTGTGATTCCCGCTTCCTTTAATTCATAAAATTATATTGGCACAGGTAGCACACCCCCATACCGAGCAAGAAAGAGACAACCAAAAATCTATAGCTTCATTGG
>JAQRGC012192100.1:0-10645 GCA_028659135.1 Plantago lanceolata
TTTAACTCACTCGCAATCAATGAATCTGCTTCATTCACCTATCCTATAAACACTTCTAAACCCCCCCTCTCTCTCTCTCTAGATTCTTCACCGATCACAAAACAATGTCGTCAAAACCGCCGAAACAGAGCTACAGAGTGTGCTTCTGCTTCCGGCGTCGCTTCCGCCTCGCTGCGTCGGAGGCGCCGGCGGACATCAAGGCGGTGTTCAATAAGTACGCGGAGAACGGCGTAATTGGCCCCGATCAGCTCCGGAGGTTCCTGGTGGAGGTGCAGGGGGAGGAGAATGCCACTTTGGAAGATGCACAGGCGATTATGGATAGGCTCAGTCACCTCAACGTGTTCCATCGCCGTGGACTTAACCTCGAGGCCTTCTTCAAGTACCTCTTCGCTGAATTTAATCCGCCTTTGAATCCTGAGCTTGGGGTAATCAATTTTGTACTTGTATTTCCTTTCATTTTGTCTTAAATTGCAGCTTAGATAGTTAATTCGAACTAATTAGACCTGTTTTGAAGGGCTAACTGATACTCTGTTAGTACTCTGGCATATGATTTGATTGAGTTTTGAATGGATTTGATTGTATATACTTGTGAGTTAATATGAATATGCTGAACAATTCTGGTGGATGGAGCACTGAGTTTATGTCGGTGTTGGTGTACTTTATCATATGTGTGGTCTAGAATATGCATGATTCCAGTATTGAACCGGTTTTAGACTCATCTGAGATCTAACTTTAAGAGAATTCAGAGGTTTAATTGCAGAAGAAAATAGAGAAAGTAATATTGCATATATCTAGCTACTTTGTGTTTAGTAAGGTTGATTGAAAAATCTATGTTAAATCTCGCTTGGCATTGGTTTGATTTTCCTCAAAAGCAGTTAACTGGTATGTGTTACATTTGCCATGATATGGTGTATCTTGTTCATATGAGGAAATGTTAATTTTGTATGTACTTACTAGCAGAATATTGTATGCTTAAATGTATAAGACTCAGCTCTGGTTTTGTGTGGTACTCGTGTGTTTGTGTCTCTCTTTTTTTTTTTTCCTTTTTCAATTGTATATGTTTCGACATGTTGTAGTCTTGAAATGGAAACCAGCAGGCTTGTTAATTATTGATTAATCTTTTCATTTCAGGTTCACCAAGATATGAATGCACCATTGTCTCATTATTTCATATACACTGGCCACAATTCTTATTTAACTGGCAATCAACTAAGCAGTGACTGCAGCGATGTTCCTATCATAAATGCATTGCATAAGGGTGTCAGAGTTATTGAATTGGATATATGGCCTAATTCCACAAATGATAACGTGAATGTTCTACATGGAAGGTATGTATTGATTGTCACTTGGTCACTTTTGCTGACAAATTCTACTATTCATGAATTGAACTCTTTGAAAAAATAATGATGGAATACTATCTAGTTCTAATATGTCATGTGTGTGAGTACTACAAACCATTTTCTATTGATTATGCCTTACCAGCATTTACATATATGCTAACAGATTAATTTTTGGTTAAGGTGGCATGCCAATTACGTAGTGCTGGCATAAAACTCTTGAAATTTGCATGCACCTTATTAGTTATCACTGATATATGCATGATATTGATCATTCATTATTTATTGGACATACACTCGATTAATAATTTACAATAACTTGTATGCCAATCTTAATGTCAGATATTGAGGTTTAGTTCTTAAATATTGAATACTTAACAAATAAGTATAAGCATAATTGAAAGCAGCAATTAGAAGGATGGAAAAATTATTCCCTGCTGCTTAATTGTTGTCATGGTTCCTTCTGTGTCAATTCTCCAATCTCAGTGTTAGACTCATGCGTGCACTTGTGCTAGCTAATCCAAGTCATTTGTTTCATTTCTGCTATACTACCTCTGCTCCTTTCTTAGATTCAAATTTCTCTTCCTTCTTATCTTTAGGACATTGACCACTCCCGTTGAACTTATCAAATGCTTGAGGTCAATTAAGGAGCATGCCTTTGTTGCATCTGAATATCCTGTTGTAATAACACTTGAAGATCATCTTACTACTGATCTTCAGGCTAAAGTGGCTGAGGTATGTGTATGCATCTTTTAATGGTCATTAGGTGCCGCCATTACTTAATTTGCAACAATGAAATCACTTATCTTATCAACAATTTTAGATGATACATGAAACATTTGGAGACATGCTCTTTTGCCCTGATCAAGCAAGTATGTGTGACTTTCCTTCCCCTGCGTCGTTGAAGAAGAAGGTCATGATATCAACCAAGCCACCAAAAGAGTACTTACAGGCCAAAGAAGCTGAATCTAAAGGCAAAGATGACGGCTCAAAGAATGAAAAGGATGTAGAAGAACCTTGGGGAAGAGAAGTTAAAAGCTTTAAAAGGAGCGATGATGCTAAAGTGAGCTGTTGAAATATTTTAAGTTTAACACTCGCACCTATTTTCAGTTTGCAGTTGTTGATTGCTCATTACTTCTAGGATGACGATTTAGAGGAGGATGAAGACGATGATGAAGTTGATGAAGACGATCCCAAGTCGGAGGATACTACAGCACCAGCATATAAGCGCTTGATTGCTATTCATGCTGGAAAGGGGAAAGGTGGCATTGTAGACTGGCTGAGGGTTGATCCTGACAAAGTTAGGCGTCTTAGCTTAAGTGAGCAAGAGTTGGAGAAATACGCTGAAAACCATGGCGTAGAATTTGTGAGGTACTTACAGTTTGAATTTTAGTTAATCTGATTATCTGAATATATTTCAATTTCCTATACTTGCTAATGTTAAAAGCAGTTCAGCACTCTTTAGGATTTTGATTCCTATTTTACTAGTGATCTTACAAAATGGAAAATTATGACTAATCTGGGAGACCATGGAGTTTTGTTCAAGACACAAGAGTATATAACTCAGCTTCTCAAATGTCAAATCACATTAAAAATAAAATTATATTGTATGCAAAGATCATGACTTGGTATAATATCATGGCAAAGTAGTTTCACATAGTCGTCCATTCATCCAGACAATTGTATTGAAGTGTGTAATTTTAGTTGTCGTCAGTTACATAGATTAGCTGCATAAATCGTACCCACCGAGCGTCCATATAGTTTGATTGTGTGTCTTAAGCATCTCAGCGGTATAATTTCTATGTCAAGTACTTCCTCTATGTGTTTCTTCATCTATTTTATGGCAATTTCTCTAAAATTTTGGGGCTGCTATTTTCTTCACTTCAGGTTTACTCAGAAGAATATGTTGCGAATATACCCAAAAGGTATACGTTTCGACTCATCAAATTATAATCCCCTAATTGGCTGGATGCATGGAGCTCAAATGGTTGCCTTCAATATGCAGGTAACTACATACATATATATTGTGGTTTAGGACATTAGAGACACATAAATATTAGTATTGTGCCTCTTAGGGTTTGAGTTTTAGTTAATAAAACGGATGACGTGCAAAGTAAAAATGCTTCGTCAAAAGGGTGAAAAGCCATGCAGTGATGCAATCCCAGATGGAGCACGAGAGACAGGTTGATGCATATAAAGTTTAAGCTGAGTGGTCAGAGCCAATCACAGTTAATTTGAACTGGACCTTGGTCTTTTTATTCTATATTTATTTATTTATTTATTTTTTATATTGCACTTGGATCAATCCTATTTCGGAGTACCACTGTTAGTAATTATACTATCTAGATGCAGTTGAAAATTATGGAAATGAGATTAGACGCATACTCCAATACATTAAAATATGAAAATTATCCAAATACATTAAATTATCTTTTATCACTATACTTGATACTTAATAGTTAATAGAAACATTTTGAAGCAGAAACTTTAGGATGGAAAGTTCACCTTCTAGTAACCAGGTTCCTTGATATTGATTATTGAATCATTAAGTTAACGTTGTATTCCCGTTCATTATGTATTTTTGCAATCTTTGCACGGCTAAGTTTTCTTTTATTGCAACAGGGGTATGGCCGATCACTTTGGTTGATGCATGGTATGTTCAGGGCCAATGGTGGTTGTGGATATGTTAAGAAGCCAGACTTTTTGTTGAAGGCTGGTAACGAGGTCTTTAACCCTAGAGCAACATTACCTGTCAAAACTACTTTGAAGGTATGATGATATAGTTGCAGGCTTGCAGCTTTCTTGATCATTCAGATAACTTGTTTCCCTCACGATTAAACTATCTTCATCATTAGCTTAAGATTTTTTGTTCATGTTCCCATTTCACTCATGCATCCTTTTCATGAAACAGGTGACTGTATATATGGGTGAAGGATGGTATTATGACTTCAAACACACACACTTCGACAACTATTCTCCACCAGATTTTTATGCAAGGGTAAGTAATAAATGGAATATTTATTTTGTGCTTTTACCTGCTTGTTGATACCATAGACCTGATGTGCCTCTGAAATTGTCTAGGCAATTAAATAGTCCTAGAGTCTAAATTCCACCCGGTCTTTTTATTTTGCTCCGCCTATTTATATGTTAGACCGTGTCGCTTGACAAAGTGTTTGCTTGATGCATCTTTATCTGTAATGTGGTAAATGTAGGATGCATATTGTAGTCTACATAAATTGTCCCACAAATGTTTTCTGTGTGTTAAGCCTATCTTCGACTACAGTAGATTTGGTGGTTCGCTTTGCATATGAATACCCTGTGATTGTAGTCTACATAAATTGTCCCTACAAGTTTTTTAAAAACTTGTTTACATTCCCTTTACCTAAATACAAGACGTTTGAGTCTGTATGTGAAAATCTGAAACGTATCCTGAAATCAAGTAAATTTGGTGGGTCATTTATATATGGACCCTCATAGTTTGAGTCTCCACTGATTCCTAATGTAGTTTGAAAACCATTTTGGCTTTCATACATTATATGAAATCTGAAATACCAGCTTCAGTCGCTATTAGTAATTTTTATGACTTTTGCAAAAATCCAAAATTATTCCTAATTTGTTGGTAGGCCGTTCCCCCAAAACCTGGTGATTCCATAAACACTTGTATCATTTCTTCCTTAATGGCTTTGTCTCTCCTCAGGTTGGGATTGCTGGAGTACCAGCTGATTCTGTGATGAAGAAAACAAAAACTCTTGAAGATAACTGGATACCAAATTGGGATGAGTCTTTTGAGTTTAAATTAACAGTTCCTGAACTGGCACTTCTCCGTATTGAAGTTCATGAGTATGATATGTCTGAGAAAGATGACTTTGCAGGCCAATCAGTTCTCCCAATATCAGAGCTGAGAAAAGGTATCCGATCAGTTCCACTTCACTCTCGCAAGGGGGAGAAGTACAAATCAGTAAAGCTTCTTATGCGTATCGAGTTTCTTTAATTCTGGAATTACTCTTGTATTTATTTGGCTCTTTATGAGTATGACCAATAATGTTGGGTTAATGGCATCAAAACCCCCATTGTTTGGTAAATAGGCATTTTGACTCCGTGATTCAAAGAACACAAGTAACCCTGTGTACATAGGTTCAAGATCCCTGAGTCTGACGGAACTTTAATCATATGGGGTTATTTGCGTTTTTAGAATCACGTGGTAATAAATTGCTTAGTAGCCTAAACACGAGGGATTGAAATGCTATTGGTTCCATTGATGTATATATATGCATATGCAGTAAGTGTGCCATGCGTTCTTTTTCTTTTTCTTTCGTTTTTTGGGTAACTTTTTGTTGTTGTTGAGTGAAGCTTTGGTTTCGAATGAGATACATATATTTGGATTCTTTTATGTATAGGCCTCTTTTCATGTGTATTGGGTATCATATATTGCTTGTATTGGTAAATAGGTTTTGGGTTGACCAGATGAACTGTAAATAGATCCTGTCCGTTTGAGTTTGAAAAATAATGAAGTGATGCAATTATACAAATTACGAAGTTAGCTATGTGTCCTGAGTCCCGACTCACCATATCAGAGTTTGCCATGGAAGCATGACTTGCAGAAGAGTAAACATTGTTGAGAGAGAGGGAGAGTTAAGTTAAACTGCTATTGATTGAGAGATGAGAAATTGTACAGAGAATGGTAGCAGACTTCCTATATTTATACACAAGTTTACTCACAAACCCGACTTGCTCTGTATAACGGTTCTGCGTTAATCCTCGTGCACTGGCCGGCTCTGTTCAGTTCATCATGTTTGATTTCTTCAGCATGTGTATCAGTGTATTTGATGCAATCATATGTACTTGTTCTTGACAAGTTGGTACTCGACTACTAATCGCATTGCAGATGGATGTAATATACATCAAGAAAAACTAGATAAAATATAATGGGGCCTTAATTTTTCATTTTTGGTCAAAGAAACAAAGATAAAGAGGGGACCAGATTTATTTATGGTTTGGACTTTGGAGTTTGGAGGTGTGAACTGATGAAAAATGTACTAGCAAACTGAACCCTACAGGATCGAGAAAGAAATAGAGAGGTTGGAAATTTGCTTTGCTACCTCACCGGCCACTTATTAAAACCTCACCGGCTACACACCAAATACTACTAGTACACTATATATCACTATAAAAAGAAGAGGGAAAAAAAGGTCTTCTTCCCTAAGGTCTCCAATCATACTACTCCATTTATGATCCTTTCATAACTAACGGAAAAAAATATAGTACTGTATACAAAATTCAACTATGTTGATTATCGAGCAAATAAACCGTAGAGAAAAATTTTATTCACATATTTTCATGTCGGGTTTTAAAGGTTTGACAAGTGAGGGATTTAATTTAAACCGACGCCTTATCATTATCAATTTGAAAATATTAAATAAAATCAAGGAAAATCCACGTAAGGCCCCTCATCCAGGTGTCAACATCTGAAGTGTAGCTTTAATTGACTGACTTGAAAGTCAATTGGTCTATCTAAATTAGCCAACCCCCTATGACCCAAATATGGGCCTACGGTAAGTGACTGGAAGGATCAATTTTTGGCGGGGTAATTAGGAAGCTTCTAATCCTCTCCTAGTGTCCACTTTCTCAAATCTTGATTTCTTGAAGAAAATTTGATGCGTTTGTTAAAAGGAAAATATAGACCACCCTTTTTCAGCAGCATATCAAAGACTTGTTCAATTCAATTACTTACTTGGTCCATTCCTAATTACAGGCATTTGATGATTTTCCTTAATTTTACTTTTCCAAGCCAATGCAACGTAATCCATGGTTCAATTGTTTTAAGTTACGCTGTCATCTTTGATTTAACATGCAAGCTAATTACCCCAAATTAAGTCACATGATAACCAAATATTACAATGCAACAAAGTCACACCATGTCACTTTATATTACCTACCTAGCACTACCTATTAGCTAAAACTAAAAGAACTCAAACAACTCCAATTCAAAGAAGAAAGCAAGTGAAAGAAACTAAACAATCTGGAAAAAACTAGCTTTGGCAGTCTGTTCAGTTGTTCTACAAAATGCTATCTATACAAGAATCATCCATGTTAGACCAAATCCTTCAAGCTAACAAGAAAAAAGAATTAAAACTCCTATAGCAGCCACATTAGATAAATAAAGAATCTCCAAACACCAAGAAAACAGATAAAGAATCACTTTCTCTAACTTAGATCTGAAACTATGGAGTTTGGATCACTAGAGATACTCATACTGCCATGGCTCTCATCACATAGACTCAATGCTCTTTCCAAATTAGCAACAATGTCAGTCATTGTAGGCCTATCTTTCCCTTCTAGATTCACGCAGTGCATTGCGGTGTACGCCATCAGTTCCACCGCCTCTGAATCGTTAATCTCCGGACCAACTCTTGGGTCTAGAATCCGGCACAGTTCTCCTGCCATAATAGCTGGTACTGCGTAGTCCACCACGCTTATTGGTACATCCTCCTCATCGCCACTCTTGAATATAGCTCTCCTCCCTGTCAGAAGTTCCATTAAAACTACTCCCAGACCATAGACATCACTCTTTGCTGTCAACACGTTCAGGCCATAATATTCGGGATCAATGTAGCCTACAGTGCCAGCCGCTTTCATAGGCTTGTATTCGCGGTCATTCTCAGGACCCAACAGTGATAACCCGAAATCCGACACTCTTGCAGTCCAAGTCGCATCTATCAATATGTTTGAAGACTTGATGTCCCGATGGATTATGGGCGGAACTGCATAATTGTGCAAATACTCGATCCCGCGAGCAGCATCTAACGCAATCTTAATCCTCATTTTCCAAGTATTAACAACACTGCTACTCTTCTCCACATTGTTCTTGTCATGTAAATGGTCATAAAGAGCTCCATTCTTCATGTACTCATAAACCAACAACCTTTCATCCCTCTCTTCACAGTAACCAATCAACCTAACCAAATGCTTATGATGCAACCGCGACAAGAATGCCAATTCCGAATCAAACGCAGTCTCTTTCTCCTGAAACTTCTTCGTTCTCGGCCCTGTCTCGCTTCTCTTAATCGCGACTTCACGACCATCCAGCAGTTTCCCTTTATACACCACCCCAAAACTTCCAGCTCCCAACTTGTTATCCATCGAAAAGTTATTCGTAGCAGCCGCAAGATCCGAGAACAAATACTCCTCCGCCCTCTCTGTATGCTTCGACGAAGTCCCACTCCTTTGACGCCTCATCAGCATCGACCCCTGCCGCCTGAGCGTAGAAGATCGCGAAGGCGGCCCACTACTCGACCGCGAACCCCTAGAACCCCGTGATCCCGCATTCACCCCAGCTATCGTAGGCTGCACAGAATTATGAATCTTCTTCTTCCCAAAACAAACACCAGTCCACAAACAATAAATCACAGTACATATCCCCGCCAAACCCCCTACCGATCCCACAATCGCAAACGCCAATAAACCCCGTCTTAACGGCCTAGAAGGCTCACCAGAACGATTACCATCATTACCACTACCAACTACCGGAGGTGGCGATAACGGTGACGGAGCAGGTATCGAACTAGGAAAATCACAAGGCCTACAAATACGACCATCTCCAGAACAAAGCAAACTCGACGCAGGGTATAAGTTACACTCACAAGGCGTATCGACGCAAGGTCCCGGTAACGTTCTGTTCGAAAACGGCAGCTCGATACCGGACGAATAGTACCTGTTATCCCAACCGGAACCCCAACAGATGACTGAAAAGTTACTCGTAGTCAATCCACAAGTGAAATCCAATCCTGCAACAATAGACTCAAATGAAACACCATCAGTAATGTTGATATTTCTACTACCATTCTCTCCCCAGCAAGCTACAGTCCGATTCAGTCTAGTGATCACACAAGTGTGATTGGCACCAAGTGCAATCAACGGCCGGTACTCAAACGCCGTCGTATTGGCCGGCACGTTAATCTGTCCACTGCCGTTGTTACCTCTACAGATTAGAAACCCTAGGTTATCAATTCCACAGGCATGTTCACCCCCAACCTGAATTTCGACCATCGACCTGTTCGCAAACTCCGATTGAATCGATCGAGCTAGCTCGGCGTCGTCTCCCCAGCACGAGACCTGATTCGAGCCTTGTAGAATCCCGCAGGAGAATCTCAGCCCGGTGGAGATTGTTAAAAACCTAGAGTTCGGCAAAACGACGTCGTTTCTCCAGCAAATGGCGCTGGAGTCGTTTCTGAGCGAGCAGATTTGGGAATCGCCGATTGAGAGGGAGAGCAAGGGGGAGGAAGTGTTGAAGTAGAGGCGTTTGGGGTCGAAGGTGGTGTTCCAGCAGAGGAGGCTGCTTCCGCCGGAGCGGAGGCCGCAGACGGTGTCGCGGCCGCCGGAGATCGCGTCGAAGGATATGGCGGGAACGATTTGGGGCAGGAGCTGCCCGTTTGACCAGCATTGGACTTGCTGGCGGGGTAGCTGCGCGATTATGGAGCAGACGGTGGTGGCGGAGCCGTAGGATACCGCGAGGGTCGAGGCGGCGGAGCCGCCGAGTCCATGGGCGGCGGCGGCGAGGTGGAGTAGTAGTGTGGTGATTATTAGGGTGGCGACGGCGGGTGAGAATGGTGGCGGTGGTGTCGTCATGTAAGAGACGACGTGCTTGGATACATTTCGGTTGCGGAAAAGGACTGAGTTGAATTGAATTGGTCTTTTCTAGTGAGAGAAACAATGAAGAAGATGAAGATGATGGTGATGAAAAAGAAGAAGAAATGCAGGTCTGTTTGTTGTATCTGTAATTTTGTAAAGGGGCTCATAAAAGCTCTTTGTTTTTGTAAGTTAGCCCTTTTTTTTAGACTGGAAAGTCTTTTATTGTTATCTTTTCATCATTTGCCCCCTATGTGTTTTTGAAATATGAGATTTACTACCTTTTTAAATTTTAGAAAGTGCGTGAATGAACAGTCGAATTCGAAAGTCAAATTTCTTACTGCACTTGTGAACTAGTTCGTCTATTTGATAACAGCGATACGTTTTAACTACTGCTCGTGTTTTGTATTTATTAACTTAAAAACCGTTTTTTATTTCGTCTGTCGTCTATTGTTTTAGCTCTTTCACTAGAAAAGTCAATGTGCATATCGCATGTAATGGGAAATATTTGTTGAAATAATGAAATGACATGCAGCTAGAAGAAAATTTGGGAGAGTGTGTTATCATATCGATGATGATGATAATAGACACTGGAGGGCAGTTTGCACATTTGAGAAGTTTTGGGGGATACTTTGCATATTTTGGAGATACTAAGTTGCTTTTGTGCAAATTAATTTATGGAC
>JAQRGC012192541.1:0-12997 GCA_028659135.1 Plantago lanceolata
AATATATGGTTCACGTTCTATTTGTTCTCTTTAAATTTTTATGTAATTTTTTTTTTAAGTTTCCAAAGATGGCCAGAGCAGAGTTGGTGTTCCACATAGTACGCCGTTACCACTTAGTGGTCTTACAATTGCACTACAAAAAATATGGGCAACACCAACACCAATATTTCAACAGAATAAATTCTATTGTTACTTTCAACAGAATTGCAACCAAATACCAACAATAAACTAATACCAACGTAAACATTCCAACGAGACTAATTTCGTTGCACCTTGCAACAGAATTGCAACAAAGTACCAACAATAATTTAACACCAATACAAAACATTCAAACAGAATAAATTATGTTGCTCTTTCAATAGAATTTGCAACAAAGTACCAACAATATATTGACACCAATACAACACGTTCCAACGGAATAAATTTCGTTGCCACTCCAAACGAAATTGCGACAAAGTTCCAACAGTAAGTTAACAACAATACAAAATGTTCCAACTAAACATATTTCATTGCGAGTCGCAACAAAATTGCAATAAACTATCAACAATAAATTATCGTAAAAAACATGATGAAAAATTTAACCAATATACCAATTGAACGTTCAAAATTAAATAAATTATAGTTATTTCTATCTGGTTTATGAAAAATGATCAATAATAAAATAGCACGCACGGTAAAAAATAGTAACAATTTGCCTACAAATTTAATTTCCAACATAGTCATTTTGTTATAATTATTTTAATTCATATCCATCAACTAAAATAAAAAACTTTACTGGGATATAATAATGATATCTAATCAATTATGTTTAAATGCATATTATAACTTAATAATCAGTTCTGAAAAGTCTTGAGAGACGAAGATTTGTTACTAAAAGATTTGAAATTTATGAGTGATTGTAAATTGGAACAAACATACGAATTGCTTATAAGAGAATCGGGAATGTGACGAGTAAGTCTTGCTCCTACTACATGTATTTAAAGGTCTTAATCAAACATCAATATATTATTTACCAAATAATACTAAATGTTTTATATGGTGTAGTGCTGAGTTAAGAGAGTAAAGGAGTTGAAACATCAGGTGGTAGGTGGGTGGCATGGGTTCGAGTCCTAAAGACAACAATAATACTGTATTATTTCTTCTTCTTCTTTTTTCCTCAACAAATCAATCTCCAACAAAAATATGTCGTTGCAAAATTTAGCAACAAAATTCAATTTTGTTGGTAAATTACCAACGCCACTTTCACCAACAGTATAGACAACGGAAAAAATAGTTGGGGAAGGTCAACGCCAATTGAATAACAACAAAATTTCAAGTTGGTGTTGCCCATTTTTTTTGTATTGATGGTATAGAACTGTTGTGTTACGTTAGTGCTTTCTTCTTTGTCATATAATATTCATATACTTCACGCTACGTATTAATAATTTCATATAATTTGTATTTATTGTAGACTCATCTAAGGATGTGGGGCGGTCGAAGACTAAGAAGAAATCCAAAAGTAGAGTAGAAACGCAAAGTGGGTCAAACACTGCACAAACTCCTACGATGTCGCTTACCACACCCCCGATTGGATTACATCCCACACAAAAATCACAATTGTCATATTCAACACCTACGGGATTTATGAGCCATGGGCAATCCAAGTACAGGAGGTTTAACAGGAGGTCAATAATGAAAATTATAAAGTATTTGAGGAGATTAGATAGTGAAGCGGTCAAAGATTATAACCAATTTAATTCAAATTACGGTGCGTTCATGATTTGGTAGCATTTATCCATTTTGTTTTCATTACTCCATAAGAGTCTAATCATATTGTATATTAATAAAAAAAAAATTGTAAGGTGTTTTTCAACCTCCTGGTTTAGAAGGTGCAGTAGAGTTTGGCGAAAAACGTGTTCAGGAATTGTTGGATAAGTACTCATTGTAACTGGAGGTTGTTGCCAACCATGATGTACCCGTGGAACCATGTGCGGATGCTAGGGGAAAAGCTAAGGAAAGATTGATTGTTCATCGTGACCAGAGTGCACGTAGGAAGCTTGGAGCTAAAGTTGTTGGTATGTTCTATTTTTTTCTTTGTTTTGAATCTTTTATTTCTTCAAGTTTAGTGACTTGGTGTGAGTATTTAGTCCATTCAATTTCTTATCTTACAGGTCAAGACGAATTTGATATGGATCCACGTGATATTGTAGTGGAACCGAAGGGCGATACGTTGCATCGTATTAGTGAGCTTCATCCCATCTACTTGCCCATGCAATATCCTTTGTTGTTCCCGAGAGGGGAAGATGGTTACAGCACGGAGCTCAGGCACACACTGAAGTCGACTGGTAAACGGAACAAGGTTACCATCAAGGAGTTCCTCTCATACAGAATATTTGACCGCATTGATGAAGCTTCTACTATCCTTATGGGGAAGTTGTTTCAGCAGTTCTTAGTTGATGGCTATATGATGATGGAGCGTCAGCGGTTGCTCTTCATTACTAGGAATCAACATTTGTTGTGGTCCAGCGTGTACAAGAAGATAGAGGATGCAATCAGGAGGGGTGATATAGACACGGATGCTCCTGCTGACGGTGACCGGGATGGTAAGGCAACTACGGCCGGTGACATTGATGAGGTAATATGTGCTGAGATTCCGGACAAGGATCTTGAGCCTGAGTTGTACAAGGCAGTTTCAGAGTATATGGTCCATGGTCCTTGCGAAGTGTTGAACCGCAAGTCTCCCTGCATGAATGCTGATAAGACCAAGTGTACGAAGAAATTTCCAAAGTCCTTAACTGAGAAGACCATTTTTTATGCGAATGGATATCCCGTCTACATGAGGCGTGACGATGGAAGAACCATCGAGAAGAACGACATCAGTGTTCATAACGGGTATTGACTTTTTATTATTGATGCTCAATGTTTTTCTGACTTATCTATATGTGCATGTCTTCCTTGATCTTAGCTTATATTGTTTTATCGGTATATGTGTTTGTCTCAGGTACATAGTCCCGTACAATGCCTATCTGTTGATGAGGTATGGATCCCATATAAATGTGGAGTGGTGTAACGAGACAAATTCTATCAAGTACCTCTTCAAGTATATCAACAAAGGGCATTGATCGTGCCAGTGCAAAGATCACCGTTGACAATGAGGTTAAGGATTACGTCGATTGTCGGTACATATCTGCATGTGAGTCCGTGTGGAGGATCTTGGGCTATGAGATACATTACCATGATCCTTCTGTTGAGCGATTACCCTTCCATCTCGTATGTGAGCATACTATGGTCTTCAAGGAGGGGGACAACCTAGAAGATCTGATAGATAAGCATACGACCGCTCATACGAAGTTCGTTATGTGGATGGAGTTCAACAAGCATAATTGCAAAGCGCGTAATTATTTGTATACGGACTTCCCGCCATTAATGTTGGCATGCAAAGGAGCATGAATGGAGAGAGAGGAGTAAGAAGTCCAAGAAGACTGGGAGGATCTATCATGTTCCGCCGAGTACCGATCCTGTTTACTATCAGAGGATCATGCTTAACCATGTGAAGGGCCCAACTTGCTACCATGATATCAGGTAACTTCTAACAGAAACATAGTTCTTCATGTTGAGCTATTCTATCACATTTACCCTACATGGTCAGAGTTTTATATTTTCTTGATCTTTGTTTATGTGTATGTCAGGACTGTGAACGGTGTCGTCTATGAGACTTACCGTGAAGCTTGCTATGCTCTTGGTCTCTTGGACGACGATAAGGAATACATTGACGGTATAGATGATGCTGCCATATGGGGTACATGTAAATATCTTCTTCAGCTGTTCTATATGCTCTTGATGTCGAATAGCATGGCGATGCCAAAGAAAGTGTGGCAGAGTACGTGGCATCATCTTGGAGATGATATTTTGCATAATTTACGACTGAAGATGGGCAATCCAAGTTCCTCTCTTATACTTATGTTGTCTTTCAATCATTTTATGATCTTGAGTACAAGTAAAATTTAGTGTTGCGTTGTGGATTTATAATTATCTGTTGATTCTTTTGTGTTTTTTTTCAGAGTTTGTTCTTACGGAGGATGAGCTGAAGAACTACACTCTTCATGAGATGGAGGAGCTTTTGAACCGCAATGGTTGTACTCTTGCACATTATGAGGGGATGGATATGCCGAAGGATACTGTCATAGAGAACGGGATGAACACTCTTATTGCCGATGAGTTGGCATATGAAGTTGAGGAGATGAAAGCCGAGCACGGAAGGCTGTATCCCTGTCTTATTGATGAGCAGATGGGTGTGTATGAGACGATCATGGGTGTAATTGATTTTGGGTGTGGTGGTGTCTTTTTTCAATATGGCTATGGGGGCACGGGGAAGACTTTTCTATGGATGACATTGTGCTCGGCTTTGAGGGGCCGGCGTCAGATTGTGCTTCCCGTTGCTTCCAGCGGTATTGCTTCTCTTTTTTTTACAAGAGGCCGCACTTCCCATTCTAGATTTGGCATACTGTTGCAGGTTGATGAGACGTCTATCTGTTCGAGGATTCATCCCGGTAGTGACCTTGTTGAGATGTTGTTCAACACCATTCTCATCATATGGGATGAGGCCCCTATGACAAATAAGTACTGCTTTGAGGCGCTCGATCGCAGCATCCGTGATATTGCTAGGGGTCGTGCTGGCTTTGATCCTTACAAGCCATTTGGTGGCTTGGTTGTGGTTTTCGGAGGAGATTTTAGGCAGATTCTTCCGTTTATCCCTGAGGGTAGCCGACATGATATTGTTCATGCCTCTCTGTGTTCTAGCAGGAGCATTTGGGGCTCATGCACGGTTTTAAAGCTCACCAAGAACATGCGACTTCTGGTATATAGTCCGTCTGTAGTGTATATATCTTATATGAAATTTTAATTTTTCACTTTTCATTTACGTGTGTAACTAATTGATTTTGTTGTTATTGTTGAAGTCGGGTGGTACTCCGGATGAGGTAGAAGAGATTCTACAGTTTGCCGATTGGTTGTTGAGTGTTGTTGATGACAATGTTGGGGGACTGAATGATGGTGAAGTCGACTTTGATCTTCTAGGTGATATTTTGATTCGAGATGCCACAGAACCTGTCGCCGCCATTGTGGATGACATGTATCCTTCCCTGTTGGACCACGTAGGGGACGGAGGTTATTTTCATGACAGGGCTATTCTCGCTCCTACGAACGATCGTGATGTCTAAGTTGCCGGGTGATGTCACAGAGTACTTGAGCGCTGATAGCATCTGTCCCGATGAGAGTGATACCATTAATAGAGATGACGTCTACTCGGTTGAGTTCCTCAATACAGTGAAGGCTTCCAGTCTCCCAAATCATTGCATCAAACTTAAGGAGGGTTGTCCCATCATGCTGATGTGGAACATTGATCAGTCCGCTGAACTTTGTAATGGGACAAGGTTGATTGTTACAAAGTTGTCCACTCATATCATAGAGGCAAAGATGATATCTAGGAAGAATGCTGGCAATAGGGTGTACATCCCGCATATGCTCCTCACACCCTCGGACATCACCAATTTTGCATATTCCATTGTTTTTCTTCTTTTCTTTCTTTGTCTTTTTTCTTCTTTTCCTTCTTTTTTTCCTCCCCTCCTATAACTAAGCCGTGGCTGCGCCACGGGTCTAAAACTAGTACTATACTAAATTTAAGTTGGAGTTCATCCATTTTGATCTCTCAATTTGGCGGGTATAACATTTTCCACCTTTTTTTGCATCCATTATTTGGTAAGCGCTAAAGTTTATAAAATACTACTCCTCAACTTGCTAAAAATATTAAAAGCTATCTTTGGGCAAAACTAGGTAAATAAATTTTTGGGTCCATTACATTTGGACCCCCTGTTAAATTACGATATTACACATAAGTGACCATCTTATTTTCAATTATATACAACTACTAGTTAGATAAATTTAATTACATCCAGCCCCACGACTTGGACTTTTCGCTAATTAAGCGTATGAAATGTCTTCTTTTTTTTTTTTGCCCCTTTTAAATAATCAGATTTTTCCTTTGACCAAATAAACTCAATTTCTGTTTATTACAATTTGAACCTAATATTTTCGATATTATAAAATTGTCACTAAATATTTAAAATTAAGTCACATAACTTCTAAAAATTTCAAATTGACTTAAAAAATTTATTCTAATTAAATCCCAACAAAACTAATATTTCAAAATAGTCCCAAACTTATTTTAAAAAGATTAATCAATTTTTTCCCTTTTATTTTGGTACCCTTCTATGCAGCTTCTATGGAGCTTGGAGCTCCCAATCTGGGAGTTACTGCAACTCGTAGTCGGGAGTTTCTGCAACTCCCGATTTGGGTGTTCATCATCGGAATCGGGTGATGTATTTTGAAGAATAAGGAAAGGAAGAAAGAGAAAATAAAAAAAGAGAAAAAGAAATAGGAAAAAAAGAAAGAAAAATTGGTTAGGGAGTGTTTGGATTGAAGTGAGAATAAGACCACATTTTTTTGTCCACTCAAGTGAGAGAAAATGGAGTTGGGTGTAATAAAAAATAAGATCGCCCCTTACATGAAAAGTTGTCATCTAGCAGGGGTGTATATGAAATTAACTTTAAATTATTTTTGTAAGTCAGAAGAAATGTCATTTTATTATTCAAATCTGGCTAATAAGGACTTAAATCAATGTGTTTAATATTTTTGAATTTCAAATTACTAGTATAGTTTCTCTTTTTCACAAATGAATAAATTTAGTGAAACGATGACTAAATTTTAGCTTCCAGTCAGACCCTAATAACTAAAATTAAGGACTTTAGTAAAACTAAATTTAAGAGTGAAGAAATTTAAGGACTTTAGTAATACTAAAATTAAGGCATTTAATTTTCTTGAATTATAAATTATCATTGTACTTCCTTATGAGATTCATCTTTCCGCAAATGAAAAAATTTAGTGATTAAGTGACTAAATTTTCATTCCCAGTCTGATTGTAATCATTGTTAAGGATTTTAGCAATGTTCATTCATGGACTCACCATGTTTCACAATTGAAATCAAACTTACATTATGAAATCTCCCTTATAAAAGGCTCGTCCGTTTCATGGATAGAACCACCAATATCAATAATAAAATATCCATCTCCACTCTTAAGATGTTCTCTTGCAATGAGTTCTTCAGGTCAAAATAGGAAGGCAAAGAAGGGAAAAGGTCGTCAGATGGTTGAGCTGAAGAAAATGGAGAACAGAAACAACCGCGAGGTAACGTTTTCTAAGCGAAAGGGTGGTTTTTTTAAAAAGGCTAGCGAACTCAGCATTTTATCTGGAGCTGAAGTTGCTGCTGTTGTTTTTTCTCCGAGCGGTAAACCTTATTCGTTTGGCCATCCTAATTTGTATGCAACTACTAACAAATTCATTAGCCGATTTGTCTTTCCCACAAGCGAAGGACATAGTTTTGGTGCGGCTCAAGACCATATGCATGTGAATCAAGAAGAACTCAACCAACTAAACCAGCTTGAGAGCATGTTAGAGGCAGAGAAAAAACTCAAAAAAGAGCTAGACCGTGAGACAAGTCACGAGATCAATTTCAACAAGCTCGACTATGAGCAGCTTGAGATGTGCCTAGATGTTGTGAAAGACTTTCAGCGTGAGTTTCAAGCTGCTCAAAGAGGCTTGCATGTCAAGGAAAAATGGTGTGAGCCTCTCCAAAAGGAGATCTTTGCTTCACCTATGGCAGATGTTCCCAATTTGTCTTTGGCTCAGGGTAGCGGACCATCCTCTAGTTTTTTGGTTGGACCAGCTCCTCAGAGCTCTGTGTTAACCAATCCAGTACATGATCCAAATTTTGGTAGCTCGAACTTAAATGTTCCCTTAAGTGGTCATATAGTTTGGAACCATTCGGGTGCAACATGTGGTACATTGGTCTTTACTCCGCCAAAGGCTAATGCGATGTCATTGCTTCACGGTAGTAGCGGCTCATCCTCCGGTTTTGAAGGTGTACCATCTCACTGTAGCTTGAATTTAGCTAGTCCAAATGATCAATGGGCAGGGTGGTCAGTCGTTCCCTATGGTTTAGGTGGTCATATGGGTTGGGGCATGAATTCTGGATCAAGTGGATCAAATCTCAACGGTGCTGGCACGTCAGGTTGTGGTGGTGATGGGACTGTAACAACATCTAATCACTTGAAGTCAATTGTTCTCTATGGTTCAAGTGATCATACAGGCTTGGGCATAAGTTCAGGACCAAGTGGATCAAATGTTATCGGTTTTGGTACGTCTGGTGCTGCTGGTGGTGATGGGTCCACAACCACATCTAACCACTTCAATCTCTTCTTCCCCCCTAGATTTTGATTGGATTGGTTCTTCTTAATCATCTTTTTTGCGTTCTCTTTAATTTTATTTCAAGTTTTGTTTTTCCCAAATTACTTTGGTTCTTCTGAATTGTCTTAGAAAGATCTTGTTTGTTTGAAATTTCTGATTAATGTCTTGATTATGATATGATGTTCGATTATTAATAGTTGAGAGTGAAATATTATTGCAGTTTACACAAGACATAGAAGTCAGTAACATTTCATAAGAAATGCTTCTAATAGAGAACATTCTACTTGAAATCATGGGATGGTGGGAGAACTTGAAATATGGATTCTATCTGTGTTCATCATATGTATTAAACAATGACAATTATAAATATACACAACTTACTATAAAATGAGAAAATACGGCTTTAGAGAAAAGAGGGTAAGTGATCATTTCGACGTGTAATAAAGCAAAGTCATTATGTGATTCGTATATTAATAATACATACAGATGTGTAACATGTTCAATTCTATTTTTTAATTTTAACAATACGCATTAATTTTGCATTTCGTTTTGAGATTTCCCTTCATGTAAATGGAAATAGTCATTGTACGTAGCAAAGATTAAACTTCATTTTGAGGCTAGCCATGTCAAATATGCATATATGAATTCTTCTCAATAAGAAAGCCTAACCCGTGTAGTGATAGAACCATCTACAACAAAGACAACACATATAATATAAAGTTCTAGCACCTACTCAGACAATGATTCCATCAAGACAAAACAACCTGGGAAGCAAGGGTAAGAGTCACCAAATGCTCGAGTTGAGAAAGATTGAGAACAAGAACAACCATGAGGTAACGTTTTCTAATTGAAAAGGTAGTATGTTTAAACAATTGCGGTCATTTTTTCTCCCTCCAAATTAATTGTGATGTTTTTGGTCATCCTAACGTTTATGCGACTGCATAAATGTCTTTCAAACAAGGCTAGACAATAGGAATTATAGTACTAACTAGGATGTGATCAATTTAAGCGTTTATGTTTTAAAATCGGGCTGGAACGATCGCTCGTATCGGTCCAACCGGTAGCCATTTTTTAAACAGTTTTTAGTGCCCCTAGAACTGCCATTTATACAGAGGGGTTAAAATCGGTGGGAACCGCCTGGAACTGGACGATGTTAGACAGTTTTATAACGGTTCACTTAATTATATACTTCAAACGTCGTTGACGAGATTCAGTTCGTAGACCTCGTGGGTATATAATGGTAATGACTCCAAACCAAAAGAGCTAGCACTGGGATTTTTTTTTGTTTAGTGTATTTTATAAGTGTTATTTTCCTTTTGTTTTCAAGGCAAGATCTTTATATGTATTTTTATTAAAAGTTAAAATATACTATTGCAGCAATATGACTCAAAACTGTTGAATCCAATTTCGACCTGACCACTAATATGAGAGCAACCTTGATCAGTTCAAGCGCAGTTCCGAGGCTTGTAGAAATTGCTAGAAAATCGAGGATGGTGGTGGTGATACTAGTGAAGTCTTTATTTTGTGAAAAAAGAAATGCACACTTAGTTAGTCTAATTAATACTCCGTGCATTTTATATGTTTAAGCGTTAATGAATTGTTTTGACTTCCGAGCCGGATACTCAATAACTTCGACTCACATCATTGATAATCGAGCTGGTCAAAACGACGAATCCCGATGTGCCCGGAGGTCGTTGTTTAAATCCATAGTAATAAATAACATTTGCTCTCCTGATTTTCAAATACTAAACGTTTTCGCAATTGAAGAGAATTTAGTAATAATATGACTAAATTTTTATTTCTAGTCAAACCCTTTGTAATCCTTGCAAATGTTTTTAGTAATACTAAAATTAATAGTACTAAATGGGCAAATAATCTAACCTATCTTAAAAATAAATGAAAAGTGGAAAACCTAGCACCACGCGCATGAAACGGCGATAATGTCAAAGAAGAATCGCGGTCGGCCATCGGCGAATGTACGGCGCGAACGAAGGGAAGAATCACAAACTCAAGCGGCGACTACGGTGCTTATGCCTGCTAGGGTAGAAAGTACTGAGCCATAAAGGATTGTCGGTGGTGAAAGCCATCGAAGGGGGCCTTTGGAGGCGGAATCACAACGGTTGAGCCCTAATGGGGAGGGGGCTTTGACAACAAGCATGATCGTAACTCTGTTAACGGCTAGTCAAGTTTTCCTTCTGTTGCAATTTCAGTACCTCCGGTACGGATTCAGGCGGCTCTCTCTGGGCTAGAAACAAATACACCACCGATTAGGGAGGAGGAAGAGGAGCGAAAACCTGTTGTTCGTCGATTGGTATGGACTGGGGATGACCTGAACCTTCCAGACGAAGATTTGCCCGAGGGACCTGAAGATAGAATGGAAGATGAGCAGACTGATGCTTATCTGCAAGCACTGAGGGGAAACAGAATTGCAACAATGGTTTGAATCTCCGTTATAGAGTTGTTGATGATAAAGGGGTGTGTAGTGAGCTATTGGATGATGACATTGGGGAACAAACTGTGAAATGGAGCAACTATGTAGTATTGTACGTATGTAGTTGGTGTAGAACACACTTTAGGCCAGCTTGAGGTGTTTCTATGCAAACTGTGGAAGGATGTGAGGACTCCTAGCTTACATCAATATGATATCAAGTTCTTCATTGCAATAATTTGAAAGTATGGAGGATTGTGAACATGTTTTGGAGAATGGACCTTATTTTGTCAAGAATCAACCTATTGTGCTCAAGAAATGGACTGTTGATTTTGAGTATAAGGAAGAGCAGCTTACTAAACTGTATGCATGGGTTAAGCTGCCAGGGCTACCGTTACAGTTGTGGGGAAAACAGAGCTTGAGCAATTTATGGTCGTGAATACTTGTTTGCTTTATTATTCCATGTGACTTTTGTGTAAAGAAAAAATGCAGTGGAGGATAGGAGGTCTTTATGGGCTGATATAAGAAGATTAGTAGGGGTTATTTGTGAGCCTTGGTTAATCTTGGAGGATTTTAATAATGTCCTTCACTCTGATGAAAGAGTAGGTAGCTTGCCCGTTTCTGACACTTAGTGTTTGGAGTTTAGAAGTGCTTTGAATGATGCTTTGCTACAAGAACTTACATACTCTCGATGGCCGTTTTCTTGGTGTAATAAACAGAAGAATAATTTGATATATACCAAAATTGATAAGAGTTTTGGAAACCAGACGTGGCTGCATAAGTATTGGAGAAGTTTATGTGAAAATGATGAACCCAAAATTTTTCAGATCACTCTCCACAACTCCTTAATTGTGGAAGATTACAGAGGAACATCAAGGGCTCATTTAAGTTCATCAACAGAGTGGTGGAGCATCCGAATTATATGGTGGATGTGAGAAGATGATGGGATATAGAGGTTGATCGAACAAAAATGTTCCAAGTGTGGCAGAAAATGAAGGCTGTCAGAACTCAATTGAGGCAATTACAAAAAATTACTCTCAGGCCTTAGACTACTTTGAAAGTCACTGAGTTTAAAGAATTGGTTGATAGACTTCAATCTGACCTAGCTAATGATCCTATGAATGTCCAGTTGTTTCATGATATGAAAGAAGCTCAGTTATTGTTGGATAAGTGGAATGGGATTGAAGAACATGTGCTTAAACTGAAATTAAAGATTCATTGGTTGCAATGTGGGGTTGGTAATAATAGATTTTTTCATGCTAGTTTGAAATCTAAAGGCACCAATGGGATCCCTGATTTGTTTTCTCAGAATGGGACTAAGCTGTGTAGAGAAGATGAAATTAAAGAGGAAGCAGTTTCTTTCTATAAGGAGCTGCTGGGCACACCTGCATATACCACTATTGCTGTGAATCTTGATTATGTTAATGAGGGTCTTGTCCTAAGTAATGACCATAGAATCCAGCTCATCAAGCATGTGACTAGAAGTGAACTGTTTGAGGCACTCAAATCTATATGTGACACAAAAGCACGATGTGCAGATGGATTCTATGCACTTTTCTTTAAAAGTGCTTGGACTGTTATTGGAAGAAGTATTACTGAGGCTATACAAGACTTTTTCAAGACTGGCAGACTGTTGAGGAGTATAAACATTGCAGTATTGACACTTATTCCAAAGAGTAGCACAACCAATACAATCAGGGCTTATAGGCCGATAGCTTGTTGCAGTGTACTGTACAAGCTCATTTCCAAGATCATATCCAATAGAATGAGTGAAGTCGTGAATTACCTTGTGGGTGAAGAGCAGGCATCATTTGTGCCAGGGAGGTATATGCATGACAATACAATATTGGCTCAAGAACACATAAGAGGTTATGGAAGAAAGAACATGAGACATGACTGCAAGATGCATGCTTAAGATGGGTCCTTTACTTACAACACCCTGTTAGTCCGCAATTTTACGAATTTCACCCTGTTAGTCCCAAATTTACATATATCCCCCTGTTAGTCGATTTTAATTACATATTAATCCACGAACTTGACTTTCTGTGAATTAAAAGTGAGAAAATACGTTTTTACCCTCGATCAATTATCAAATTTTAGTGTTCACCAAACACTTCAACTTTTAGTTTATTACATATTTACCTCAACACATTTTAATATTACCATATTGACACAAAATAATTTGAAATTAACCCACACAACTTTTATATATTTCAAAATTGTCTCAAATTTTATTGCATAATAAACCCACACTTTCTTCTTATTCTGAAAATGATAATAACAAATTA